>PVLD010000355.1:0-305600 GCA_004027595.1 Dinomys branickii | reverse complement strand
GCTCCCAGCGTCTGGGACTTTCCCACGTCTCGCCCCGGCAGCCTGGTCCGCCCTACCACATCTCCCCCGGCATCTCAGAGAAATACGCCCAGTTTAAACTTCCCAGCCGAGGTCCCAGCATTCACGCTCGCCAAGTCTGTCTCGAGCTGGTGGTGTTTATTAAGGAGGTTCGCTCCCTTGCTGCTCACCTGGTCGCCATGTTCCCCAGGGATCTATCATTTTTTTTTTTTTTGAGACAAGATCTCACTTTGGAGTTTGGACTGGCTTTGAGCTCACTTTGTAGCCCAGGCTGGTCTTGAATTTGGAACAATCCTCCTGCCTCCGCCTCCCGCGTGCTGGGATTACAGGCGTGCATCACCACGCACGGCTATCAGCCTTTTTGACCTTACCATACCATGTTTTGTTATTCCACTCTACATTTATTTATTGCAGAAATATTTACCTAATGCATATATTTTGCTGGACATTTGTCTAAGCACTTTAGATACAGTCAGGGATTTACAAAAAAGAAAGACTGTCATTACATTTTAATATAACCGAAGGAGATTTTAAACCTGCTATGTTCCATGATGACAACTCTCAAAAGGAAAATCAACACTGAGGGTAAGTAAGAGTTTGGGAGGAGGGTAGCTCATTAAAATTGTATCCCTGGTGGTCTCATGATGGTCTATGCCCAGTGAGACCAACACATTGGTTAGCTCAAGGAAGAGTAACTGAAAATTCTCCTGTGGAGACAGGCACAAATTGAGCAGATCCATTTCACCTTTACAAGCACACAGACATGGTTCTTTATCCAACTCTGCTGTTAATTGCACATGTCTTTTCTCAGGATTAATTAAAGGTGGCCTGACCTTTGTCTTTTCTTTGCTTCACATTAGCACTGAGCAGCAATCCAAGCCATTCTAAAACATGGGTGCTTAGTCTCCCGGTGATACCATCGGTAGTATTCTACTACACTTTTAATTTTTTTGTGTATTTTGCTTCTTCTAGTGAGACACTTAGGACTTACATAAATTTACTACTGAAAAATTAACCATTCTCTTTTTATCTGCACAGATGACAGAGTCTCCTATTTTGCAGCTAAACACATGGTTTTACAAGGTATATCTTCTCTGTGAAGGTAATCATAGAGTTTTAACAGGAACCAGGCATCATCTTACACAGGCATGTTTAGCCCTGGCTTCAAATTGTGAATTACTTAGAGAACTTTACAATATTAATGGCTGCATTCTACATCAAGAATCCCTTCCATTCCATGACATCTGGGGTGGGACTTGAGTTTTTGGTGTTTTTTCAAATCCATGGTGTAGCCAAGAAAGATGAGAAAGTGAGATGAGCTCTTTTGCTTAAACTGGACAAATACCAACAGGCTAAGGTATGAGTTTATTTTTTAGAAACCCTGAATCTGAACTGATAAACCAAATACACCAAGTCAAAATTTTCATTTTAATAAGATCCAAAGTGCTTTGTTTGCTTATTAAAGTTTGAAACACACAGCCCTAGCTATGTACTTTTTGTTTGTTGAAAGCTGATTAGGAACAAAGATATTCTATCATCTGTCCGTTCGTTAGTATAACTAACAAGAGAAGGCAGAGTTAGAGGCCATTGTGAAGATCCTCAATCAGGAGCTGTTTCAGCAGAGAAGACAGCCAATTCTGTGTGTGCATCAAGCTTTGAGGCCAATTGGACAAAAGTCTCTGTGAGTTATGATTATTTAGGTCTAAGCTGTCACCCCTAAGTCTCATGTTTTCAGAGGTGGAGCATTTGGAAGGTGATTGCTTCATGGAGACCCTGTACTCACCCGTGGATTAATCTTCTGAGTTTATAGCTAATCATGCTGCTAGATATAGGGCCTGGTGGAAGAGGTGGGTCTCTGGAGTGTGACCCTGAAGTATATTCCTCCCTCTTTGGCTCATTCCCCAGCTAGCTCTACTTCTTGGATGCCATGATGTGAATAGTTATCTCACTCCAGGCCCTCCACCATGAAATTTCTGCCTAAGAAATTCTGCAGTTCTGCAGACCAGTGTTGCAAACAGGAGCCCATGAAAACCTGTCCTTTAAGTAACGGGTGTTAGGTCTTGTGTCTCAGCCATGAAGAAATGACTAAGACCTAGACTAATTAGTAAGAGAAATGCACATGGCTGTTAAATAGCAATTACAAAACATTTTAAAAATCACTTTTTACACTTTGGGAGGCAGTTTGATTGATATTATATTATTTGTGTGCAGTTAGGGTATATACTCTAGAAGCTCTTTTTAACTGAAGAAAATACCTGCAAGAATTCCAGCCTCAAATACTTCCCTGAAAATACTTTCATTCATACTCTTGGCTTTAGACTTACATGATATTTACTAAAATTTACTCTTGAGTATGCCACCCTCCAAATGTTTTTAAATCATTCTCAAAATTCAGAGATTTAAAACCTTCTAAACTGGTTCTCTATCACAGGTGGCCAATTGGAACTAGACCTGATGATTCAGAACAAATACAACCATCCTGAAGGAAAAGACTTCTCAAAGGAACATGGAAAAATAAATTTTTTTGCTACTAGAAAATGAATCCAGAGTCTTGGAACTTCCCAGCCCTTCTTATTTTACTATTTTTCAAAAAAATTTAGAGAGTGGGTCTTGCAGTTACTAAATTTCCCGGACTTGACTCAAACTTGAAATCCTCCTGCCTCAGCCTCCGTGAATTCTGGGATAATAGGTGTGTACCACCATGTTCAGCTTTGATTTCTTTTATTACTTCGCCTGAATCTCCAAAGTGGTGTTGGAGAGTCAAGTTGTATTTGCTGTATTTTTTTGCTAGAAATGTTTTAGTATGCAAGCTGCCATGTAAGAACAACTTGAAAAATATTTCACTTCTTTTGCTCAGTAGCACTTTTTGCTGACAAGGGAAAATGGGAATAGAAGGGAGGGAACAGGAGAAAGAAATACAGAGCATGAAATAATTCTGAGGAAAAGGGAAGAAGGTAAACAGGAAACATTTTAAAATGGGAAAATTCAAGAACTAGAGACCTACTCTAACAACACATAAATGTCCTTGGATTACCAGAAGTGAGAGAAAAAGGTATGTCTTGAACACCTCATTTATATAAAGTAGTAGAAACATACTTTATTAAAAGACCATTATAGCTGTTTGAAGAAATTCACATTTCAGGGTGAGATGTGCCAAATGACCTCCACTACCACCCAGGAGGGTGCATGGAGACAGCTATTAGGCAGGCCCACTGCAGTGCCCAGCTACCTGGGGACATAGGGTGCCTTTCTACCTTGAAGGAAATTTCCTTCCTCCCATTGTCTTCTGCAGTAACTAGAATATTTCCTGAATGCTGTTCTTCAGTCTAAGGAAGTTGAATGCACACCAACAACTTTCTCCCAGGACAAGGGAAGCATGTGCATATGCTTCTTCTTGCCTAAGATGATTAGTCTCTGCACCACACACTGTTCTTGGCAACACATACCCATGAGTAATCAGTCTGGAAACAAGTTAAGCTTCTGATGAAGATGACATGCCCATGTGTGGGCTGCAAAAGGGAACAAGATAGTATCTCTAAATTAAAGATGAAAATATTTTAGATAATTAGAAAGGAAAACAAACAAATATGAAATATGATTAACCACTAGTGAGTTGAAATACAAGAAATTCACTATTTTCTTCATCACCTAGCGCAAAGAATTTTCTCAGATTAGTCCCTAATATTAAAAAAGCCAACTCCTACAAATCCAGTAACCTAAGAATTTTTTTTTCCCTTTCCCCCATGTGAACAAATACTACCTCTTTATACTCTTCTGAATTTCTGCAGGAGGCCAACAGAAAAAATAAGCCATAAAATGTAAACAAATTTAAATGCTAAAGCAAGCTTTTCTGCTTGTCAAAACTGTGGCTATTTTTGTTTAGAGAACCTGATAGTGTTTACATATACCTCTCAGGGCATATGCTCTACACCAAGTGTAAGGATAAATAAGACACTCTCTATTTTAAGTGTAAGGGTATGATGTGGTACAGGACCGGAAGGTCTTAGAGTTTCCAAAGAAAGTGCTCCTGGGAAAGTTTGCCTCCTTCTGCAAAATAACAAAGGAAAGAATGCTCTGTCTTACTGCAGTACATGGCCATGCATGGTGGTTCTACCTGGATCTCTAGCAACCATCTTCAGTGCTGGAGCACAGACATGACAGCAGAGTGATGAAAAAACAGAACAGGAAGCTCATTAATACTTGCTGACATTTAAAGCCTGATTATTCAAACCTGGAACTTTCTATTAGCACCTCTTATTTAGAATAATAAAATAAGTTGTGTTTTTGCTCCATCTCCTGCCCCATCCAAGGTGAGTGAGATGAACATATCTTCTGACCACGTGGCTGAGGATTGGATTGAAATTTAAGATAATTCTTATAAATGGAATGCTACACTTCCTCCAGTGCTTACATTGTCTACATTTTATTCAGAGTTGGCGCTCATAGTAAGAAATAGCCTATAAGTCTTCCCAGTTTCTCTAACGTGTGTGACAAGGCCAACATTTTTTTTTTGTTTCATTTCTTTTATGACTAGGAGATTTGTATAAAGAAATAAGAGATAAACTGTACTCTCCTTAAATTGCATTTTAAGGAGGCACATTTTTCAGAGTTTTAGAAACTGTCCTTCAGAAATAGCACAAAGCTACCATCCTTCTTACTTAGTTGATTTGGGTTGGTCAGGGGAAGAGCAAACCTGCAATGATCCAGCTTTCTTCCCTCACTTATCCAGTGAAATAATTCCAGCTCATTTTCTTCTCAGAAATCCCTAATGGAATAATGCTGAGTGGAGAAATTACAGACAAAAGCAAAATAATACAAAGGACAGAAATGTAGATTGGTAAGAAATGAAGAGAGAGAAAGAAAAGGAAACAAAGGGGGTCAGAAAAGAGACTAATGTTTTTGGGTTAATTTGGGGTGGATATGATTTTAACACCAACACAAAACTTTTATGATTTTCAAGCAAAACATGACTTGTGCACCTGAGCTTATATATGCAGGAAAAGTATCTGGGGATGCCACGTGGACTAAGGCAATATGTTGTGCCTTGTGCGTTTAGCGGGGAATCAAATGGGAAAGAAAAATAGCTTGCAGCAGAAGAAAGGTATGGCAAGTTGCAGTTTTCCTCATGCAAGATCTTCACCAATTTCTCTAACTTCATGTTCAGTGCCTCATGAGGTTTCCTTTAGAGTAAGAATCACACTTAAGGCAAAGTGTTATGGGAAAACTAAATGAGCTCACTTGCATGAAAAACATATTGAGATACATTATGCATGTGTTCCATAAGTCCTCCAATCTCCCAGTTTCAGAAGCCCTGGTGAAAACCTTCTGCGAGTCTCTATTTCCTGTGAACTGATGAAGTTTTCCAGCTGGGGTGCAAAGAGCCTCACCTTGATTTGCCCAGAATATTTGCTGAAAGAAAATTAAAATAAAAATATCCTGTTTGTTCAACTTTCCAAAAGTATTATTTTTCCATAACATTACTACTGAACTACTGTCATCCTTCTGAGCCAAATCCCTCTCCCACTTTCAGAGCAGGATGCAGGCATAGGGACTCAAACACCAAGTTTAACATGATCCGCTTATTGACTGAGAAAGAATTTCAGCGATATCAGGGGATTTTTAGTCCAGAAAAGAGTTACTTGGTGTTTTTCACCTACAAAGAGTACAGTGACTCTCAGGTTCCATTGCTGTCACTCACTGGGGTAGCTAGAGAAGCGCACCATTTCCCTCCTGTATCTGCTCTTCCTAAGTACTTATGACAAATGGTGTAACACCTCGGGCTGTGGAATGGTTAAAAAACACCCCCATGCTTTTTTTTTTTTTTTTTTTTTTTGCGGTACTGGGGATCGAACTCAGGACCCTGCGCTTGCTAGGCAAGCACTTATTCCACTGAGCTATATCCCCAGCCCCACCCCCATGCTTTAACAGGCTTTGGAGACCACTGGAGGTGGACAGACAGCTCTGGCCTTGACCTTGGCCTTGTCATTCTCAGACCAAGACTGTCCAAAATGAAATATAGCATTGCTAGATGTCACGTCACAGTACAAAGAGAAATAATCCTAGAAGGCTGTAGAGCACCCATTAAATCCCCAATCATGAAAAGCGGGTAAATATAGTTTACTCACCATGAATGCTAGGAGATCACAATATATTATGGAAGGTGAAGAGCCAGGAGGTCCAAAGTATGTGTAGTTAACTCCCTATTTCACAGCAGAAACAAATCCTACCGTAATTTTCCAACCAGTAATCCGGTCAGTCTCATATCTAAGCTAGGAGTCATAGTCCTCCATTAAGTAAGATCACTGTAGAACCAAAGCATCTCTAACCATGATATAAGCATATTGGCTTATCAAGTGGGGAGGATCCCTTGGGTAGTTTACCCCAAATAAACACAGTGGTGGGACCAAATTTATATCATGACTGTACCTTGCTTAATATGTAACAATTATAACAAATTTTATACATGCTAACAAAATGTTTGTTGTAGATTTTAATAAGAATCTCTGAAAGACTCAAATATCTCCCTTTCAAGATGGAGTTCAACTTAGAGAACTTCAAATGCATATTAATTTCCCTTGGTTAGTAAATATCATCTTACACATCAATGGCCTATGACAATAAAATTGCGTTGTATATTGCATGAGATCTATGGAGTTCAACTCAGTCCATGTCACCTGAGTACACCTGTCACTAGGTGGCTATGCTGCATGTCTCCCCTCTCTTTATAAGGAGTAACAGGCTGACAAGAAAGTCTACTCTGACTGTGGCAGAGGCACAAGAACTCAGAAATGTGCAAGGTTTGTAGAAGTCTAGGCTTAAAACTTGCACACTACTATTCAACCCCTTCAATGGATCAAAGACATTTACATGGTTAAGCTAAGAGTGAAAAGGTAGGGGAAATTCTCCATCATCAGGTTGGAGGGTTATTACAAAGTTGCGTAGCAAAATCACGAATAAAAGTACAGGGGTGGAGTGATTATGGTCATTACTGCAAGCTTACACATGCACTCCTTGTTACAGGCAGTAACTCACACGTATATCCGTCACATTGCTTCTCAGGCAAAATAGCTTTGAACTGCAAAATTCCCATGGCCTAGAGTGAATTTTGGTATATACAAAG
This sequence comes from Dinomys branickii, assembly GCA_004027595.1. Classification (NCBI taxonomy): domain Eukaryota; kingdom Metazoa; phylum Chordata; class Mammalia; order Rodentia; family Dinomyidae; genus Dinomys; species Dinomys branickii. The sequence continues at coordinate 298,462 of PVLD010000355.1, read as the reverse complement.
TCCACAGTCTGACTCCCATCAAAATCTCTGATGATTACTGCTCTCGGAAAATCAGTGTTTCCTAATGGCTCCAAAGGGTGTTGAGAGCCAGGTGTGGTGGCTCCCGCCTGTAATCCCAACACTTTAGAGGCTGAGACAGGAGGATTTTGTGAGTTTGAAACCAGCTGGCCTACAGAGTGACCTCAAGGTCAGCCTGAACTGCATAGTGAGATTCTGTCTTGAAAAGACAGAAATAAATAAAGGAATAAAATTTAGAAATAAAGGATGTTGTGTAGAACAAAGAAAAAGAATTAGACTATGCTTTATAAACTTAAGGCAGAATAAGGACTCAAGAAAAAAGATTTAATTCTATACCTGTCTTGAGTCAAAATCACAAAACGCTAATTCTCAGAACATGAAACAAAAAGTGATATACATTTTTGTGTCTTTCATGTTCATAATTATACAGCTGACACAGATGTATTTTCATGTGTATCTGAAGTTCTTATTTTGCAGAGACTGGGTTAATAGGAAAAAAGAAATTAGTTCCCAGTGAAATGAGTGAACTGGAGTATTGTAGCCATTAAATAAATTGCAGAAGGAATAAAAAAGATTCCAAAGAGAATTTTAGCTTGTCCTGACGTGTGGTCAAATTGTCACCGTAAAAGCCCGGTGGGGAGTAGGGATGTGAGAGACAAAGTGCTCTCCTGGGCAGAGTCTCAGAATAAGCTGGGAAAACATATGCTATTATCTCAACAACCGTAAGATGCATCACCATTCTCTCCGAGTTTTATTAAGCAATTTTAAAGTTTATTGGCAGCAGATAAAAGCTGCTATCAGGCCTGAGTCTATGCTGCTTTCTGCCATGCAAAGATCTAACAGCGATTTTGTACAGGAAGCATATGCCCTCTTAATTACAGCAAGCATTAAGTTACTTACAGAAAAATCAGGAACCATATGGTCCATCAGAATCAGAAGTCAGAAGGCAAAGGAAACTAAAATTTCTTTGCTTTTTAACTAAGCGGAGATATCACATAAAGGAGAATTGTGTTTACAAGCTGAGAATCAGTGAAGAATTTCATCTCTTCACTTAAACACTTTACTCTTAATCAGGCTATGGGAGAGAAGCACCCACTTTTACTACTTTCTGCTCAGTTCTTCACATTTCTGGAACAACACATAATAGATTTACTCCTGGAAATTTGCTTTTCTTGCTTGAGGCTGAATTGAACGCTCCAAACCAGGTAAAACTTAGCCCAATGTGATCATTTCATTCTATAAGGAAAGATGGTATTTCACTGAAAAATCCTATGAAGATTTAGGATGATATATATAGCCTAATGATAAAGGATAAGTGAATGACCAGAAAGTATGTTTTGCTTTAGGGGATAAGGTTGAAGTAAGTAGCTTTGTTTTGAACTTGGTATCTATATCAAGATTCATATTAAGACATTTAAAAATGATTTTATAAATTATTTTAATATTGAAGTTGTATGAAATCTATTTTATTGTAACATTCAGGTATGTTATGCTGGAACGAGTTCTGTTCTAGAATTTTTTATATATGTTTGGTTAAAATCCTAACGAAGCTTTGGCCAGAAGGAAGAAAATGACTTTTGCTTTTGACCCTTAATATGCTGGTGAGAAAGTACAAAGTGTCAACACAGTGACCTTCTATTATGCTTTCGAAGGATTGCCAGGGGAAGAGACAACAGAGATTTCCATGCTGCCATATCCCCCCTCACATAAAATGATTCATTTAATTCAAAGAGATGCTAGGAATGTTTTCTGATGGTTTGATCTTCAATCACAGTTTCCACACAAAAATCAAATTTGTTGTAGTAAACATCAAAATGACATTTACAAACAAAGGACAGAATTTAAATGGGCACCAGTAATCTTTCCATGAAATAAAGGTGGAAATACTCAAAAATTATCATTTTGCAAATTTGTGAAAGTAAGGAGCCTTCTTAACATGAAAATACATCATGGGTCCTATCAAGTAAGTTGAGCATTTTTTTTTTTTGCGGTACTGGGGATCGAACTCAGGACCCTGCGCTTGCTACGCAAGTGCTTATTCCACTGAGCTATATCCCCAGCCCAACCTATCAAGTAAGGACTGTCATAATTTTAACATGTTTAAATGAGAAAATTACTGATGATAATATATATATTTTTTCTTTTTGGTACCAGGAATCAAACTCAGAGCCTTGCACTTGTCAATCAGGTGCTTGCGCCACTGAGCTACATCTCCAGGCCTTGTATTGTGAATTAATACCTCTTTAACATTGTATAATTTTGTTAACTAGCATATAAAGAAGATACCTGTTTATACATCTGTAAAACTAGTGTGTACATAGTGCGTGTGGATGTGCATGTGTACACTACATATATATCAGCAACACCTTCTTTTGGAAAAGGCCTGGGATACTTTTATGTCTGTATCCTCAGGCCTCCACATGTTCAGTCTCTAGAGGTCAGTGAGTAAGAAAGTCAAACAAGACATTATTTTGCTCAAACATGGAAGTTTATTAGGTATATTTTGTTGTCCTGTGCCAAATGTAATAGCAGCATTTAGTGATTACACTTCATGGAATCTGACATGAAAAAAATCTTTCTGAAATTGCTTCTCAGATTGCCACTCACCACAGTGCAAAGCCTTTGTGGTTCTTACAATGTGGTCTTCATTTGTATATACCCAGAGCTTACTCAACAAATGTGTTAAAACAATCACACATGTCACATCAGTGTGCTGTGGTTGACCCAATAGCATCTTAAAAGCTTGTGAAGACAGAACTGAGAGAGATCACATGACGAAAGGTTCCGTGAAACTCCCACCTGACCACCACATATCACCTGAGTCTTAAGCATAAGCTAAAGTTTGCTGAACACTTTAAGAACTCAGTAAATAATTTTAAAAAGATAAAAAGATGGTTTTACTAAAGTGACTACTTATTCTAAACCTCCATCTTTTTGAGAAAAACACATTCAGATCAAAGTAAATATCATTGGCATAATTAAAATTCAAAGATCAAAAATGTATTCAATGTTATTATACCATACTTCATTAGGGTATAAATACCATTGGCTGCATGGTGTGCTATAGAAATTTGGAAAAAAGGTTGCATTTGCATATCAATGTACAAAGGAGTAACTATAGGAAAAAAAGCTTTACCTATCATAAGAGTAGAAAAATTCCATGAAGAAATGGTGTTTCCTGGAAGACAAGAACTGGGTGAATAAAAATGGGGTATAGCTCTCTTTCATATTTACTTATCACAAAGAAAACACCCTTTATGCCTTGTGCATAGCTATTTCACCTTTGGTCAACTGGAAACACATCATAAACAGTTAGAAAAACAGAAAAAGATCTTTGCCTTTGATTTTAGTCGGAACCTCAGATTCAAAGTCAGCAGACTACAGGACTTACGGATATTTGTATTTTTGCTCTCCTTTTGCATTTTTTAGAGTCCTCACACTAGGCAGATGGTACACAAACAGCTAAGCCCCTATGGTCTTGTTGCTTTGGCTGCACCTCCCTGACACGGATTTGAATTTGGAGCCACTGACTTGAATTCTTACCAAAGTGACCCATTCCATCTTTTCTTGTTCATCATTTTTTTCCTCTTCTCCATGTCTGAATATTGTGGCTGGTCGCAGTAGCAACCCTGAGGCTCCCTTCTCCTCCTTAGGCTGCACTTCCGCTTCTGCAGAGCCCTGAAACCTATCTGCATATGACTTTAGATGGATTCCTCAACTTCAGGCCTCCGTTTTGGTTTCTGGATGTACATACCCCACTTCATACCAATATTTCCCTTAAATATACTTTATGGCTCTAAATGCAGTATGTTCAAACCTGAATTCTGGGTTACTTCTTCAGTTTTCCTTCACCGGAGTCTTCTTCCTATCTGTAAAGGACAATTCCATCTTCCAAATACTCACACTAAAAATTCTAGAAATTACTAGAAACTACTCACTCTTCTTATGCTCCTGTATCCAGGCCTCCTACTCTTACTGATTCCACATCCAACTGGAGGACAGATCTACCCACTGCTTTATCTCTGTAACTGTTTCTCTCCCTGCTACCACATCTCTTGTAGGACATTTGCAACTACTCAGTTGAATACCTTAAATTCCCTCCTCCTCCTTGCATGTCAGTTTCTACCCTGTCTTTAGGAGGATATTTTTCAAAATGAAGATTAATGCATTGGAATATCTTGACAGGAGTGTGTCTTGGTTACTTTTTTCTAGTTGCTGAGACAAAATACCCAACACCCAAAATTAAGGAAGGAAAGGTTTGCTTAGCTTACAGTTTGTGGAGGTTTCAGTCCATACTTGGCTGGCTCAGAGGCAGAGTGGCACATGGCAGAGGGCCAACTGTTCTTGGCGGCAGAGCACAGCAAACAAAACGAGCAAGAGGGAGGAATGGCTGCAAGCAGCCTCTTTCCTTCCCTTACACTGTAAACAGGTTACCCCCACCCGGGGGCCGTGTAGCACTCACATAATCTCCATGCCCTCCTCTTCCACAGGCTCAGGATATGTACAAAGTAAACAACCTGGCTTCCTGCTGAGTCACTCAACCAAACCTTCAGACGCCCCAGCTTTACACAGTGTATAAACCATAACAGAGTGTTAGGACAAAACTTTTAAAAAAGCATTACTGGAGCCCCTGGCTGCCTCTCTATCACCCACTCTCTCTCCCTCTCTTTTTTTTTCTGTTGGAATCTAAATTCTAACTCTGCTAATCTCCCCAATGCTAGAATGCTTTTTGTTCTTTATGGCCGCAAAAGCTTGCTTCCTCTGTACCCTTTGTTTAGAATGGTTCTTCCCAATGCTCCAGCCAGCGCTCTCCTGCTCATCCCACAGGATACTGTTCATCTCTCAAGTTCCAACAAGGACATGTCGCTCTGTATTATCACAGCTCACAGCCACACCTTTCACTGCTGGGATCATCGAGCTAACTCCACTACGGATGCTCTTCACCTTGCCAGGCTTTGAACCCACCAGTACAGCACAGGCAGTTCTATAGATAAAGGTTTGATTTCTGTTTTGTTCGTGAAGGAGTATGCTTGCTTGACATGGGCATCCTACTGGGAATGCAAACACAATCGTGAATTGAAAGGCTAGTCTCATTGGAGAAACAAGAAATGCTATTTAGGAGTAAATTATTTAGAAATTGGTTTTATACCAAATTTGGAGCAACATTGAACGATTCCTCCTCTCTGTAGTATACTACATAGGCATGTACATTATTCCTTTCAACTGTTGCTCATCCTTCCATTTAGGGATAAGAAATTACAGTGTGGAAAGATTGTTACCCATCCCGTCGGACAGCAACCTTAAAATAAAACCAACGCAATCATTGAGTGTAGTCTTACCAGTCAATCAACAGACAAAACAAAAACCATTCTGAGAGCCATGAATGTTTATTTTTAATGATAAAACTGTCTTGAAGTTATTCAGGTATGTCAGCAAGACATAACTTGATTCTGAGGGGTGTATTTTGAAATAATCTGATGCTGAACAGTGTGTCACTAAACCCACTTCTCAGGGTCACGGTGACCTCTGGACCCCTCAGCTTCATTTATCATCTAAAGCATGTGACTTTTGACATGAGAAAAGGCTTCTAATTTCTGTCTCTTTAACAGAAACTACAGCAACTCGAACACAGTCTTAAAAACTGTTCAAACCCTATTTTCCCTATTGGCTTTGAAGAGTATCAGTGAAATAAAATGGCTGTTTGCAAACATGTTCTATAAATTTCTTTGATCATGTATATAGGTAAGATAGAAATTGACTAAGGCCTATCTAGATCCTAAAATAAATGAATTCAATATTGATGAATAAATTTGATCAGAGTTCTGATTCTGTTCGGAAGTGGGGAAGCAAGCTTGTGGATATGGTCGTAGAGCAACTACTTGCTTTCATTGATTTTAAGTGTATTTGCTTAAACGCACAGTCTTAAAAAAATATACATTTTATTGTGCCTACATTTCAAGATTGGAATGAGAAACACTCTACAGCAAATACAGACATGCCCAAACTAGGAATTGTTTGTTCTTTCTACTGTTTATAAATGCTTTGTTGGCAAATGTTGAACTTCTTATCATAAACATTCCTGAATAATGCAATGGTAAGAGCATATTTGAGATGCTTGTGTTAACTGTTGTCTTTTTTTCTCTCCTTCTCTTACAACCAGGAAGATGGTTTCTTAGCTTTCCCTTACCTCACAATGTTCTGTAAAGAAAATAGCAGAAGAAACTTGGAGACAGTTTCTATCCCTTATCTCTACAAATACCTAAACTCCTCAAAGAGTTTAGCTGATTTTGCACAATGAGAAATAACAGAAGAAAGCACGTTTAAAAATAGTGAGAAAACAGACAGCAAGAGAGAGAGACTTTCTCTTGGAGCTGGCAGTACATAAGATACCTGGTGACCAGAAATCAGAGAGACACATTGTGAAGTTCTCCTGGTCACAGGAGTTTACCGAAACAGGGGAAAAGTCGCGGTATGTTAGTGTGGTTTGGTGATACGCAGGCATGGAGAGCTCACTTTTGTAAATACCCCGCAGACCAGGAGTGTCAGAGAATCTTCTCACCGAATGAAAGTGGGCAAGAAAGAATAGATCAGAACACTTCCAGCATAGTTGTTTATACTAAGAAGTTGAAACTAACAAGAACAGAAAGGGATTCTATTTTCATTAATAGATAATTGAAAAGATTTTATGCCATGTGCTGTATAGACAGTGTCTGTGTCCATCCAAGTTAATATTTTGAAATCTGAACCACAGTATGATGGTATCTGGTGGTGGATTTGGGGCAGAAAATCAGATTCTGAGACTCATAGTGGAGTTAGCGTCCTTAGCTATTTTCTTCAGTCCTCCACGTGATAATGCAGTGCAAAGATATCACAGGTAACCGCACAGGATGGTGCCTCGATCCTGGACTTCCACCCCCTCGAACTGTGAGGAATAAATCTGTTGAAAAAAGGCACTCAGCCTAACCTATTTTTGGAAATAGAGGCTCGCATAGAATAAGGCTATGACTCCTGTCTATGCAATCATGATGATATGCTATTTTGATATCTTAATGTATGTTCTGCCTAAATAGCACTATAACAATAGAGAAGATTTGCATATGTGTTTAATTGGACAAGAAGTGAAAACGCTGCTCGGAAGACAAAACTAAGGCCTCTGCATATCTGGCATAGTCAGTCTGCATAATTCACTTCACTTTCTCCTTTAACTAAAGTAAATGAAACCACATGACCCTGACCCCATGTGATCTATAGGTAGACAACATTACAAAATGAAATTAACAGTGCACATGAAAATTTAAAAAGTCAAATATGCCCCAAATAGGAATTAGCTACTTATTTTTCCTCTTTGGGTTCTAGGTAATTTAAACTACTGTGCACTTTGACTGTTAAGGGGGTTTGTTTCTGCGTATATCTTATTAGAAAAACATCTCAGCTTTGTTTAAGACATATGTACAATGATTCAAATTATGTGAAAGAGTAAAACATGTTTGTCGATATATACTGCTAATAATTTCTAATTTTAAAACAGTCAAACACTGAGTAAATGCAAAAAAATGTAAAAACTTCCTTTATTCCTCCTACAAGGAGGCATGGATGAATTTTTGCTCATCTTTCTAGTTCTTTCAGTGCTTTTACACAAAAATACACATCTGTGTGCCCTCATTTTTATCTCAATGAGTCACTCAACAGTTTTCTGTATTTTTTTTTCTAATAATTAAGTTGTGGCACCAAAAGGATATGCTTAAGTGCTGTTCTCTAGTGCTGGTGAGTTTCAGCTTATGAGGATGTAGGGTTTTGTGGACACAATCAAGTTACAATGTTATAGTCAGAATGGTACTTAAGCCACAAAGAGTGGCACAGAGACAGGGACAGAGATACACAGGGAGAACATCAAGTGATGACAGAGAAAGACAGAGGAATGGCGCACGCACAAGCCAAGGGATGCTGAGCATTTCTAGAATAACCAGGAGCTCGGGAGTGGCGAGGGTCTTCTCCCAAGACTTTGGGGGGAATATGGTACTATTATCACCACCTTGTTCTGTTTGGCTTCTAGGTTTTACACTGGGAGATTCATTGTTTAAACCCACTCACTTGTAATGTGTTGTAACAGTTCTATGAAACTAGTACACTCATTTTTTCTCCAATTATAAGTTTTGGATATCATTTGTATTTTCCATGAAGGTACGTAATACAGCTTCCCTATTTCTTACACAAGTATGCTTACGACACCATGTTTCTAACAGTACTTCTTGCTCAAAATAAGTGATTGTCAGGAACCTTTTAAATTTTTCTTTATGATCATATTTCATATTTTAAAGAAAACAGCTTTAGTGAATGTTCTGTTACAGCAAACACTGCAAACATACATCAAAACACCTCCTACACATTTTTATCCCATAAAGTAAATACAGCCATGCATGTATGCCCAGATATTCATCTCAATAACGTTGTAGACTTGTTTATCCTGGAACTTAAAACCTTGCATTGGATCAACCTATTACTAGTAAACTATTTATGAACAGAAATAATTCTATCTCATTATTTCCCTCCCTTTTTTTGTAACTTAATATTTTGTGAAAAGTATAATACAGGGCTGGGGGTATACAGTGGCATGGTGCCTACTTGGCAAGTGAGAGATCCTGAGTTCAATTACCAATACAAAAAAAAAAAAAAAAAAAAAATATATATATATATATATATATATATATATATATAATACAAATGGAGAAGAGAAGCCTCACTAAATGAGTTTCCATAAACTAAACATAGCTAGAACTAACTAACAAGAACAGGGATCAAGAATAGAAATGTCTGTCACCAGCACTCATGGAACACCCTTTTACACCCCCACTAGGTATGACAACCATCAGGCATGAATTCTGTGCTTTACTGTTTTTGCCATCAGTAGAAATTATTTGAAAACTGAGGCTCATCTGAACATCAGCAATTCTTTGTCTATTAGTTATTAACGCATCAACCCCAACTGTGCCCCCATCAATTCTCCAGCTCATTTCCTACCATTTCCTGCCTTCCGTTATGTGCTTCAGTCACAGAAAGTCCACTACCATCTCTGAATCCTCCCCTACATCCTCTTGCATCTAAATCATTGTACAAGACATTCTTTGTTTCTTGAATACCTCTCTCACTATTTTCAGCTTACCCTCACCCCTTTCTTAGCTTTCTACTTCACTGATTTTTGCAGATTGTCTTAGTCTACATTGTATTGCCCTACCAAAATACATGGGTAATGTGTAACAAAACCATGTTTTCTGGCACATGATTCTAGTGGATAAAAGCTCTGAACAACATGGCACTGGTGTCTGTCTAGTCTCCAATATAGTGGACAAGTGCAACAGGCAATGAGCATATTTGAAAGTGACCAAGAAATGTTACTAAGTTTGCTTTACACCGACTCATTCTTGCAGGAGTTAATTCAGTCCTATGAGACCTGATCCATCTCTGTGACGGTCAATGCTCCCTTTTGAATGTGTTGGCCCCATGACCTGGGGTAATGTCTCTGTATTACCAAGAGACATTACCACATTGAGGATGAAACTTCTAGCACATGAAACATTGGAGAAAAATTGACATTTAAGTAGTGGTACGGCTGTGTAAGCATGTTTTTCTCCTGAAAGGTAGAACACATTCGTTTCTATTTTGTGTCCAGTGCCGGATCAAGTGCCCTCAGCATACGTGCTTTGTCAGTGTTGTTATTCCAACTGCACTTTAAGCAGCCGCAAGTTGCAGGACGATATGCAGTGTTTGTCTCACTCTTCCGTGGCTGTTTTTTTGAGAGCAGGCATTGTGTATGTTCAGTGTGGCACACTGTTCAAATGTACCATGTATACAATAAACTAATAGATACTACACTCTAAGTAAGTAGAGTTTGAAGTGAGCAGAAGACCCGTGAGCTACAATTTAAGCCAAGGGTCTTTACTGCTTACCACTGCCAATACCCTACCCAATTCTTTCTCTGGAAGCACTGAACTGGAGGAAACTGAGTTCGTATAACTATTGAGTAGGCTAAGTCCAAGTCTGAGAATAACAGCTGTGTTCGTCAGCTCTGCATCCCTGCAATAAAGTACTTCAGATCATCAACTTATTAAGCAGATGGGTTGTCTCATCTCAGTTTTAGTATCTAAAACCCACAGTTGTTTGGCTTGGTTGCCTTTGAGACTAAGACAAAGTATATCATACTGGACAGGGAATGATGGCAAAAAGCTGTTGCTTTCATGCTGGTGGGAAGCAAAACAGAAAGAGGATGGGCTATTTTGGTTCCAATAACCTAAACTCCTTCCTCAAAACCCCACCTGTAGTTGTACCATCTTCCAGTAACATCAAAGCTTCTGACCAGTCCTTTGGGGGAAGGGCCTAGGGGGGCCACTTATCCAAAGCATAACAGCAACTGATGCCTGGGAACAGAGTGTGCTCAAGGGAGGCACCTCAGAAGCCAGAGGCCATGAGCAAGCATGAGAAATAGACACAGACAACTATACCAAGGAAGCGTGTAGAAGCTGCATACCACCATATGCTGACAGACAATGAAAGCCAGCAACTATTCAAGTGTATGAGGGTAGCCACCATGGTATATGACGAGTAGACCTAGAAATGCAAGGCAAATTGACTCAACAGAAAGCTCCTCTTACCGTTTCTGCTCTAAGTACTATTCATGTTCTAACAAAACCATCACCTGTGTCTAGGGCTTTGCTTTTCAAAGCTACATGTATACAGAACTCCATTTGAGAACTACTAAGACTCTTGGCCTTCTCCATGAGGAACATTTCTCCAGCCTACTCTAAATCCTTCATGATCAAAAGCTTTAAAGTTCAGCGGGCAGCATTTCCAGCATTTCTAAGGCACTAATAAGAAACTGGTATATGTAGTCTGCAGAGTTGATTCATGTAAAGGGGGCATAAATGCTTCGAAAGCCAGCTTTGCTTTAGGCACTGCATATTGTATCTCAAAACTATTTCCCACAATACACATGTATGGCAACACATGAGCAGTGTGTGACACTCTAAAGCTGGACACGTAGGAAGAAGATCGGCATCTGGAATGTTAGTAAAAGTCCCATATTAATGTGGATTAAAATTACATAAGCTATCAATTCTCTTGTTTCAGAGAATGTGTTGATGCCAGCTGGGTTCAAAACAAAAAAAAGATACCGTTTTTCTTCTTCACTTAGCTCTAATGTTGCATGTCTCACCAAGTGCATGAAGGACTTGATCTGTCTCTAGGGTATTGAGAAATTGTCACAGATGGAAGTCAGACACCTGACCTGTGTTCCAGAATGGCCTCTAATAAACTCAACTAGTATTCAGAACTGAAAGCCAGGGTTTTTTTAGTGTGGGCACCTGAATTCACTACTATATGTGTGCTTTTCACTATCTGATTGATTTGCCCAGGAAAAGAAGCAAGCAAACAAAATGGCAGTGAATCTTAATGTCTCATCTGTTTTCAGATGGATGCAGCAGGCAAGATGACACTGGTTAATTGACACAATTAGAGAGCTGTCTCAGGTAAAGAGATTTGTCTAAGCATTTACATCAATTACCTAAATATGTAGAAATAATTCTATGCCACATACCTGAGCTAAAGTGAATGCAGAATCTTAATCTATTAATTCAAATGAAATTTTAAGAATTCTGAGCTTAATTTGAAGATTTAACAGTTTGATTTTTGTGTCGTGAAGCCAAGGTTCTGTTTTAATTTCTTCAGTAATGTTACTAATCAAACTAAAGAAACTAAACACGTTCCCAAATGAATAAATAACATCACATGAGTAAAATGTTGATGCATAAACCTGTAAAATAATATAATTTTAATTTTTATATCAGTAGAAGTATTGTTTTATTCCATGTTCATGTACAACATTTGCAAAAGTGATGAAAACAAAATCTGGTTGACAAATTTTTTGTCCACTGTTTAAAACTACATTCCTGACTTTCTCAGACACATAGAATTTCTCAGGTTCTTTGATTGTGGGCTTATGGGAAACCAGTGCTCGAATAATAAACTCCTGTAGCTTCGTCGCGCTCTATAGTTTTAAGCCTTTTATGTTAAGAGTCACCCACAGCTTCCATTGAACTAAATAACCCTACGTGCAGAAGTACGTTTTTTTTAATGCCTCAAGTCTTTCAGAATATTGGTCACAGCTAATCAATTTTCCATGATTTTATTTGTATCAAATTTTCTGGAATAATTGATATTTTAAGGATATCTAACCTCCTGATTCTCTTCTCTGTCTTTCTCTCTGTCTCTCTGTCTCTCCCTCTTTCTCTCTCTCTGTCTCTCTCTGCCTCTGTCTCTGTCTCCGTCTCTATCTCCCTCCTCACCCAAGGGCAGTTAGACAGCATTATAGTCATAGTAGCAGGAAAGCTTTGGAGATGGGGGCAGGAGTCCTGTTGAGTCCATGGCACAAATGTAAGCTTGACTTGCAATTCTTCAAAAGGCAGGAAACACACTGACCTAGGCCAAATTTATCTTTCATTTGACCAAAGCAACCTTTTCTCTTAGAAACACCCTGATAGAAAGGAGAAAGCTTCAGAAGTGCTTGGAACATGACACATAATAATTGCTAATTCCAAAGTCACCTAATGACACTCTAAGATACAACATTTCACTTTTGTGTAGTGGCAGGTGACATCCTTGCATTTTCTGACCTTTGATGGCTACAATTAACATAAATGAACACTTTCAATATCATTTATGCAGTTTTTGATGATTCCCTTTGTAAACTCTTCAAACTTCTAGACCCGCATTTTTGTTGCACGCCTCTCTTATTAATAGTGTCTGAGTAATCAATGTGTTAGGTAACGGATCGATCGCAACAAAGAACCCTTAGTGTTCTTACAATTAACTGCTTTCTTTCTCCTGGAAACTTCCAATCTTATTTACAAGATTGTATCACCTTAGTTTGTGGTGAGATGTGGCAGGGCAAGGTATAAAATATCCGTGGGCTGCCACTCTTATCTCTGTATTAGCATATGCACTGCATTCTCCTCAATCTTACACACTACATCCTTCTTAGTTAAACATTTAGCTAATTAGCACATTCGCTAAAATGTAGTTATGAACTAGCTCTTAATCCAAGACATAAGGTATCATAACATGCAGGCTTTTATCATAAACTAAATATATGATTCATGCCCATGTCCACATCCAGCATTTGGTATTCACTTGAGAGCCAAACCCTATCTGACAGATGCGTGAGATACTTGACAAATGACACTGCTCCATCACCCCATTCTCACCTCTGTGCTACAAAAATTCTAATCTGTCAGCCTTACATCCTTCAATCTGAAAACAAGATATTCGCTCCCAGCTACGTGCACAAATTTCTGAGACCAATCTTTCAGTGTACGTTATATATGAGTACTAACCTCTACGTTTGATTAAAATAGAAGTTCAACACGCTGGTATAAATTATTGTGGAAGACAAGAAGGGTCATAAAAACCAGAGAGAATCATTAGATTATAAAAGTGATTTTCTAAGAGATATTTTCTCTGCTTTAAATGTGTCTTTTAAGTACATATATGTGAGCGTGGCCGTGACTTTCCATGTGTTATAGGAAATACCTAATTTTTCCAGTCCTGATTGTTTTTTAAATTCATGATATTTTCATATTTCTTTCTGCCTTTGCTCTGGCATTTAACTCTCTGAAGCTGTGATTCAGGCCCGACTTAGTAGTCTCAAGAAGAAAACAACATCTTTCAATAATGTCCATGACTGCGTAACGATTCAAGATCATCTTATTTCCCTCTCTTTGTTTTATTTTCCTTTAGAGGGCAACAATTCTAAAGGCTTAACTCCGTCTCAGCTGGTGCAAGCTGAATTGGCCTGCAGAGTGCTGTGGCGTTCTGTCTCTCCTGAGTGGTCAAAGAAGAAAATCCCTATGTTCTTTAGAAAGTGAGTCATTTAAGGAGTGTTAGTCATTTGTGTCCAAAATCATCTTGCTTGGAGAATTGAGTTCAACACAAGGGGATGGGTAGGTTGTTATTTCCAAAGCCTCCTAAAAGACATAAAATCATACCAAGCGATATGTCATTTCACAGATTTCTCTCCTTAACACCATTTTCCCAAAGGCTGACCTGCTAGTTAAATCAGGAAAGGAAAGTATGGCCATTGGCTTTGAAAGTAAGAGCACAAAGGCCAGAGAGCACCATAGGGCTGAATTCCAGGTTTATTACCAATGAGTGAGTAATGGGTACACTGCTCCCAGGTCTGCTTTAGATGACTGTCTGACTGATCTGGCTCCGGGCCCAACGTATTTTACTGTCAGATCCCCTCTGCCCCACCATCGCTTGCGTTTTCCTATAATTCCCATGTTTCTCTGGGATGCTGAATTCAGTCATTTTTAATCAGTTTCTACTGCCGAAGTGTAACTGACATGTACCTTGACCACATGAAACTCAGTTCTTCCTTTCTCCCCCACCAAAATCAGGGTACTCCAAATGACTGAATGGTCCAGGAATAACAAAGTAGACCAAAAGAAAATCCTGATGTCCAAAGGTCCATCCCTATGCAAATGATTCTCTAACCAGACCCAAGTTTGTCCCCTACCCATTGAAAAACTCTCTTGACAGATCCTCCTTAGAGCTAATGTTCTAGATGCTTGGGAAAAACCTGCTTTTGCCAGACCAATCAGCATGAAAAGAAAGTTTTCTTTCACTGTTGCCTTTCTGCCTAAAGTATAGAATGAATTCAACTACCTAAGTTAGGTATAACTCTACAAAACATTTTAAGAAAGCTCGCCTTGTATAAGATCTTTTCAAATCCCACAGGCTCAGGGAGATCCCCATGGGTGCTTTTGCAGTGCTAAAGGCAGCCCTGACTCCAGCCTTCAACATAATCAACCCTAGGCTCCTGGACAATGCCTGTGCAAAAGAGGGATTCAGAGGACACTTTAAATACCTCAAGGGAAAAGCAGAAATACTTTAAATGTTCCCCCCATACTCTTTCTGTCACTGCTATGGAGGCAACAAGTGAAATGCTATAACTCTGCCTTGGCCATACACAAATTTTCATTCCTAAAAAGCTCCTATATTCTTGGGCAGCAATTGTTGCATAATCATCACACAGGAGGAAGAACACCCCTCCCATCTGCCATTCTGAGTGCACCCAGGGAAAGTTGCACTTGAATAATATGCCAGGCTTTGTTCTGTTTGCTCAGCCCTCGCTCCATGAAACCTGAACTTGGTAAGTTATGCAAAAGAAAAGAGAATGAATGATTCAGACCCTCTTGTACAGTTAGGTATCAATCTGAAAGTTTCAGGAGCTTCGGATGAAATGAACAGGTGAGGCTTTTTGTCCACTGAAAAGGAAAGATATTTCAGTAAAGCTACCAACAGGAACTTTTCACTTGTTCTGAGGCTTCCTCCTCGAGGGACTATCACCTTCTGTTTCACACCTGTTCCTTCAGGTTATAGATTACTGAGCGACCAACATAAACCCCCACATGCTTACAGGAGCCCAGCAGCCCTGTGACTCCATGACTGTGGGTTTCTTTTCTGCAGGGCTAAAAGACAGTGCACCTTGGGAGAGATTGGAGAGGGCAGTCTATTTACTTTCCCCCACCTGCCACCTACTGTTCCAACTCATGTCAAGGGGAAAACACCATGTAGCTACAGTCCAATTAATTAAATGAGCTGGAGGCCATTGGCCTGAGATCGTGTCTTACTTTGTGCTCCAAGTTACAAGCTGCAATTTTATTTTATAGATAAACAAATTAAAATACACTCCCAATGTGAGAGCTTTGTATTTTTTTTCCAAAGGGCCATGTTTCAGCCAATCAAAAGCAACCTATATTTAGCCAATCACTAACAGGCAACTGATCAGTCTATGCCCCCAAAGAAGACACATGCCTCATTTCATCAGGTCCAAGTGAGGGGATACCTAGTTGTAGACAGTCAGATGATTTACTTATTTGCTTCTGGGCTCACCCAATAAAAGCTCTCTGTTCACATTGTTGGGTAGAATTCTCTAAAGCTCCTTTGGTTTTGAGTGTTGCCAATTTCATGAATCATCCTTAGTTTAAATAAATGCCCAAATCACTTCTCTAATGTTTTTCTTTTAACTTGCCTAACTTCCACATTGGAATGTGACAACTCCTTTTGTAGATCAAAACTGGGCTAGAGAATTACTACTTCTCGTCACATGTATGTGAAATGCTTCAAACTCTGGACAACACAAGAATGGCCTTTGCCATGCCTCACCAAAAAATGTGGTCAGGTGTCTTTGTCGGTGTCCTGGCCTCCCTTGGGAGTGGGAGGTAAGTTAGAGGCAGCAGTTTCTAAACAAAGACAGAAAAGGGAAGGCCATGTGGCCTGACAAGCCCAGAACACAGGATTTTAAACTCTGTCCTAGAAGAGATAGGTGAAGTAGGGCTTTTGGTGAGCCCAGCATAGGTTCAAGGACAGACTTATCAAGACTTCAAGGAATTTCCAGATCACTCAGTGCCACACTGGGTCCCTGCCTTGTATGAGGGCTAGTCCAGCACACTGGTGCATGTCTATGTGGTCGGCCATGTCTAGATTTTCTTTTCTAGTCAAATTCAAAACAGCTAACACTGCCTCTCTGGAAGAGTAAGAGGCGGGGCCATGCAGAGTGTCTTGGACAGTTTTAGAAACACTGAGGAGAATGATATTTCCAAGTCCATGTTTCCACACATCTAGTAGAGGTCTGCAAAAAAAGTGACCTTTTGGTGTGATCTTCATGTGCATGAAATCTCTCTCTCGTGTTCTTATTCCTGTTGTCTCCACTTCACACATTTGTTTTCATCACTGTTTTGTTCCTTTTCCTTGGCTTCCGTTCCCCCTTCCACCACCCTAGTTCTTTCCTTTTGAGCAATTTCTTCCCATGTCACAATGTCTGCTGTACATTTTTGTTCCTATTTACTTTTCAGTTTCTCACACCAGGGAAACAATGTGATGTTTACATACATAAATCTGATTTATTTCACTTAAAAGTATGATCTCAAGGTGCATCTATTTACCTAGAAATGCCACAGATTTATCCTTCTTTATGGCAGGACAGTAATTCATTATGTAAAAAAAACCCACATCATCTTTATCCTTTGGGTTGTTACCGAGATTTAGCTATTACGTACTGTGCCCCTATAAGCATGGGTGTGCACACATCACTGAGATATGATGTTTTTGAATTCTTCCACGAAGATAGCCACAAAGGGGGCAGCTAGGTTAAATGGGACCTGTAATCCTAGTTTTTTAAGGAGTCTCCATAGTGATTCCCAAAGTGGTCGAACCACTCTGCATTCCCACCAACAGTGTAAAGTGGTACCCTTTGCGCCACAGACCTGCCAGCTTTTGTTGCTGGTTGACTTATTGATCATAGCCATTCTGGGTGAGATGACATCTCAGAGTTGTTTTAACTTTAATCTCTCCAATGAAGAGCAATGTTGAACATTTTTTCACGTATTTATTTGCCATTTATATTTCTTTATCTGAGAAGTGTCAGCTCATCACAGATGTCCTTCTTTGGATAGGTCTTTAAATTTGGGGAGGTTTCATTTTCTTATTTTAGTTCTTTATATATTCTAGATGTAAGTCCTTTCTCTGAAGAACAATTGGATACAATTTTTTCCCACTGTGTGGTTTCTCTTTTCACTCTGTTGGTGATTTTTTTTGTTGTTGCCCAAAATATTTTTACTAGGATGAGATCCCAGTTATTTATTCTTTGTATTATTTCATGTGTGATTGGGGTTTTCTTCATGAAACCTTTACCTACACCACTGTCTTCACAAATTCTTACTATTCGTTCTTCCAGCAGATTTAGGGTTTCAGTTTTATACTTAGGTCAATCCATTTCAATTTCAGTTTAATGCGTAGACTTGTGTCTGGTTGTATTCTGCAGCGTGTGGAAAGCCATTTCTCCCAGCACCACTTATTAAGGAGACTATCTTTCTTCCGTAAATGTGTTTGGCTCATTTGTCAAAACTATGGTAGCTCAGTATGTTAGGAATTATTTCTACATCTTGTAATCTATTCCATTGATCTTTAAGTCTGTTTTATTTTGTCAATTTTCTTGGTGGTTGTATCACAGTGGTTTTGCAGTATAATTTCAAGCCCCAGAATTTTAACACCGCCTGCCTTCTTTGTTGCTGGGATTTTATTTTTATTTTTGCTATTCTAGGTCTCTTCTAGTTCCAAATGAATTGTGGGAATATTTTCTTTAGTTCAGTGAGGTATGCTAATGCTATTTTGATTGGGATTGCATTAATTCTGTATAAGAGTTTGCGGAGTTTGGCCATTTTTGCTATGTTGGTTCTTCCTATCCATGAGCAAGGGATATTTTTCCATTTTTGATACCCTCTTCACTCTTCTTTTTCAAGGTACTATAATTTTCAAGGTATAAATCTTTTACTTCCTTAGAATGATTTCTATGCATTTCATTTTTTCAATGCTACTGAGAAGGATATGTGTTCCTTAATTTCTCTCTCAGTGAGTTTGTTGTTTGTGTACAGGAATTCTATTAATTTTTGAGTATTGACTTTGCATCCAGTTGTACTATTGAATTTGATTGTTAAATCTACATGTCTTTTGTGGAGTTTGGGGTATCTTCTATTTAGAGTATCATGCCATCTGTGAATACTAATAATTTAAAGTCTTCGTTTCCTATCCATATTACATTTATTTCTTTCTCTTGTCTAATTTCTCTAGCTAATATATCTAAAACTATATTGAACAGGAGTGGTGATAGTGGATATCCTCACCTTGTTTCTGATTTTAGAGTGAAAGCTTTCAGTTCTTTACCATTTAGTACGATGCTTGCTGTTGGTATGTCATGGTTGGCTTTTATCAGATTGAGGTAAAGTTCATCTATTCCAGTTTTTCTGTAGGGTTTTTATCATGAACGAATATTGAACTTTGTCAAGTGATTTTTCTGTGTCCTTTGAGATGACCATGTGCTCTCTTTCTTTGGTTCTGTTAATATGGTGCATTGTATTTATTGATTTGTATATATTCAACCATTCCTGCATTCTTGGCATGAATCCTACTTGATTATTTTGTATAATCTTCTTGATGATTTGCTGCATTTTGTTTGCCAGTATCTTATTAAGGATTTTTGCATCCATGTTCATTAGGGAAACTGATCTGTAGTTTTCTTTTTTGGTTGGATCCTTCTTTGATTTGGGTATCACAATAATACTTACTTCCAGAAATCAAATTGGAAGTATTGCTTCCCTTTCAATTTCATTAGAGTTTCAGCATTAGTGACATTAGATCTTCTCTTAATACCTTATAGAATTCCACATGGATCCTATCAGGGACTGGGCTTTTCTTTGTTAATAAGTTTTTAATTACTTTTTTCAATTCCGTTAACTGATAATGAGTTATTCTGAATTTTATATACACTTGATTAAGTGTAGTTCTTGGATCTAGATAAGCCACATACTTCAAGAAATCTATAGCCTACACAGAACTTATCCTGTTTCCCTTTTTAACTCACTCTCATTTTGTATTCCCTTACATAATAAAAAGTGATACATCTATTTGATAATATTTGGAGATGGATTCTTTAGGAAGCAATTAGATCAAGAGGGCAGAGCCCTCATGAGTGACATTAATGCTGTATTTTTTTTAAAGATAGCTAATTAATTAGGTCTCTTTCTGCCATATATGGACCCAGATGGAAAGTGGCCATCTAGTTTAAAAACAGGGAGAAGGCCTGGAACAATTCTATCCCTGCTTGTACCTGGTCTCAGATATCCAAGCTGCACAGTGATGAGAAAGACATGATATTAAGCCAACCAGTCCACAGTAATTTGTTCTAGTAGCCCAAGTTAACAGACAATGCATTATACTGTAGATTGGAGCAACAACAAACCGACATGGCTTCTTGGAAAACCATACTGAATCAGAGTTATCATTTACCAGTCAGTTTCTTTGCTTGAAAGACTTCCTATCACCCCAAATCCAGATTCACCATCTTTCAGAATCTCAAGGTTGAAATTCCTCCCTCTGACATTTCTTTTATTTTTGGTGTACATACCTTCCTCCTCCTCAACCATCCGTGACTGAGCTGACCATCCAGTCTTCAGAGCAGTCTTCAGAACTGCACTCAGCTCATAGCCCTTTGCTGCCTTTACCATTTTGTACTGCAAATCTTGTAGTACTTCCTTCCCTACAACTCTCTGAGCATTTTGACTGAAGGGAATGTGTGTTTATATACTCGGATATTGATAATTCGAATGGTCCCATAAAAGATGGAAATTGTGATTGAAGGTATATTGCTTTTTCTTAATGCATTGACAGTCACAAAAGGGGCCTTGCTGTGTACACTTACTGATTGTTTTTCCTCTATATCCTTCGTTCAGATTCCACAACAGAAACCTGAGACAGCCTAGGCAGGGGGGATTATCTGTAAAAATGGGCTAAGGGAAAGTTGCTGCTGCAATAAGACGAAAGATTTATTTCAAGGCTACCTTAGATCGTACCCTGAACATCCCACAATGCATCACTGTTACATTTCAGAAAAATTCTTGCCATCTTAAAAAATAATTGCCATCATATTTCCAAGTCTAACTTTGTTTTGTCAAAAAATGTAAGCTCTTGTAAATTTGAAATTTGCTATTTGCGGCTATAAAGTTTTACAATATAAAATATTTGTTTTTAGTATTTTCATAGATAACTATTGTTTTTCTTTTGGTTGAAAGGACATGGTTTTGTATTCTTCATCTGTGAACATTTGTATCCTGCTTTTCATTCCTTGAGCAAGTTACATCTGAGAATTATAAAATGTATAACCAATTATTCACAAATGTAAAAGTGGTAAAACAGTGAGTCTAAATTTATTCATGGCATTAGCAACCCAGTACCTGGAAAATAACTCAGTTGTATGACCTGGAGACAGAGAAAACTTCTTAGGCAAAAAAGCCCAACTTATATCTGAGCCCCCCAAAGCCTTTGGCGATGTAAGAGAAGTAGAAATATTTGTAACTTTATGACAGCTTCTGCATAAAGCTGCTAAAATTCCAAGACAGGCTATTCAAACAAGTCAAAGAGTCAAATAGGCAGCTTTATTTTTAATAGATATACAGGAGGTCCCAACGCTGATCACAGCTTTGTAGAAAGTTTCTAGTCCTTATGGAGGGCAAATGTCAGAAAAAAGATGGACTCTGATCAAATGATCAAAATAGCCACAGGGCAACTCCAAAAAGAAAGACTAATTTGCAGAAATCAAAGCACAATTCACATACCCAAGTAGCTGCATTATTGAATATAGGATGACTAGACCAAATAAACCCGAGTCAGAGTTAGCAGATAGCACAGGTCAATTGCTACATACATGGGACAACATGGAAAATGAAGAAGCATGTTGAATAATTTTCAACACAGATTCAAATTTGCTCTAGAGCTTCATGTCTAGACTAAAACATTTTAGTATATAGGAATGAGTTAGACAAGGAGTAGAAGGCAGAAGTGTGAAGTTGGATATGAACACTTGTGTTTTCCTTAGCAGTGGAGACTTAAATCAGTGATATCAAACTATTGAAAAACATTTAAATCCTTAAGATCTAAATTAATATAAATAAATTTAAAACTGTTCATTTGAATTTATTAATTATTATATTGAGACAAAGCTTGAATGACAGAACTAAGGAAGATCGAGGATCTAATTGGTATTGAAGAATAAGGATAAACAATGTCTTTATTCACAAGATTCTATTTCACACTCCATCTCTCATCTGTGATCTACTCTAGTTATAAATTCACATCTCCTCCATGTAGACATGCTTCTGCTTCATGGGAGGGAAATGTGGCCAAAGTACCTACTAATCTTCACATCTTTTTCATCAGCTTCCCCTGTCAGTGAAGAACACACCCTGGTGTGAAATACTGTAGAAAACTCAACCCTACTTTGTTGATGATTCATGAACTCATTAGTAGAGTTAAGAAGGTTTCACCTGAGGCTGATTGACTTTACCTGCAAAAATCACCTGTGGCTAAAGAGTTGCGGTCAAGCAAGCAGCCAGCTTTTCCAGAACAACTGTATTTGTGCAATGCTTCAAAAAAAAAAAAAAAAGGTAGAAAGAAAAGAAGAAAAATTAAATGGTGCCTCAGTTAACAAATTTAACTTTTTTCACAATTCTGATTGCAAACTAAATTGGATGAGAACCAAATCAAATTTCTCCAGAAGTTCAACTTTGAACCTAAGCAATGAATTTGATTCAGTCATCCTCTAATTTGGGTGGCAACCAGAACCATAGAATCAAAGTGCTGCTGTGGTGGTTGTGTAAGAATGACAAAGGTTGATAATGGCAAGTGTGCAAAAGTGAACAATTTGGGTAAGTAAACAAACAAACCAACAACCCTCTGTAGGAGTTCTGTCAAATTTCTGCAACCCACTATAGGAGTGGCTATGTTACTGAATACAGGGTAGTGTGTTACATAAACACATCAGTCCCTTTACAAGTTTTATAGGCAATTCTTCTAATAAAGTATATCAGGAATGAATGTTTTACAATCCAGTGCTGTTCTCCATGATCTATTGACTGACAACACCGCCTTCAGTATTGTTTCCCTGCGCTTGGTTGGAACAGCCAAGAATACACAATTGTAGGTTAACAATGACAGGTCAGTTCTCAAACTAAGAGGGCAAATATGATCATGCCCCACAATAAAACATGTGAGATGCTTCTAAGAGGTGCTTTATGGGCCTGGTGTTGAGATTAGCAGAAGTAGCACCTTGCTGATTCACTTACACTTGGCTCCACCTGACTTCTGTCTTGGCAAGAATTTAAATTGCATTCACATTCAAGAAAAGAGCACAAGGAAAGCAAAATAATCAAAGAAAGGTTGTAAGAAAATCATTCTTTATAAATAGAATATAAAACACAGACATTGATTGGTATAAAGTATGAAATACTAGCCAAAAATTCCCAGGTTTATTATTCACATTTAAATAAAACTTGCTGTGATAAATGCCCTGGTCATCTCAGAGCTCAATAACAAGTCCACTGAATTTCTAGATAGCTTCATGCAGAGAATGTACTAATTTATTTTTAGCAAAAATTCAAATTTTTGTATTATTTTTACCTATTTTTGGTCAAGGAGGTTTTTCTGTCCCCATCATGTGGAGTTTAATCATTCATTTCATGACCACCTATTTATTCATGAATCTTACGATTTCAAGAGAAAAACATCACTGAAGGACAGACTGAGAAGGAAGTAACTGTTCACCAGCATTAAGATGTGAAGCAAGTTAAATAAGAAGCTCTGCTAAAAATAGGAAATGGTACAATGTTTGTGCATCAGGGTAATAGACCCAAAAACAGCTGGTGATCCCAGTTATTTGAATCACTGCCCTGAACAATGAGAGTTTTCTGCGACTGTTATTTTAGTGCAAGTAGTTGGGCTGAAAGTGACCGATTCTTGCACGACACCATAGTGTCCACTTACCCGCAACTCATCAGCATTGACAGCTTGGGTAGACAGAGTCGTTACCAAGTATGTGTTCCACTAGAGCTGCACAACAGGTGTAAAGAAGCACGCACTGAAAAATTTAGCAACCATTGTGAATTCCTGCCATTTTGTTTTGAAGTCACATATGGTTTTTATTGTTTTGGTATTGTTTTGATTTTGTCTTCATTGTTGTTTTGTTAAGTATTTTATCCCTAAAATAAAAAAAAGAAAAAAGAAAAATGAAGCCATGGAGGGAAACGAATCGGAACCATGAGGATGAGCAAAAATGAGGGAAAGGACATATAGGAGACAAGCAACCGTTTTCTATTAGTGGAGGGGACTCCGCGGCAAAGTAGTTGTAAGGAATTTTCTATCTAGTGTTTGATTACTCATGAAGAACAAATTCAGAAAGCTAAAGAATTTCATGTTGCTATGGTATGAAAAACCATGGTACTAATCATACAAAGGAAGAAGACTCCACTAAGGTCAGCTGCACGTTGAAAATGTAGAGATGGCTGAATGCTAACCTGCCATAGTCAGTTGGGATATATGTCAATTCTAGGCTGCCAGAGCTGGTGAAAGGTGGCAAGTTTAGCAAAGGTGCGGTCTGCAGTAGACACTACAAATTTAAGTGAGAAAGAAAAACTCTAATCACTCAAAGCTTCCATTTTGGGCAGGACCCATGATTAATTTTATTCACTAGGGTTATGTGGCTCTTACCATCATGACACCACATTCAGGACTCAATAAATAATGGATTCAATTAATATTTGGGTGAATCAATAAATGAATGAACACCGGGATAAACTGGAAAGTATCACAGTGAGATATGAAATCCTAGGCAGCAAACTTCAGATTAAAAGAACAATGTCATACTTTCACTTTCCTGTGGAATAGCACTGAGTATAAGAGTAGTGAACAGCTGGCTAAACAGATTTTTTTGAAGAGCTGGATTTAGATTTCTAGTACAAGCGTAACTGGGAATTAGATTAATGAGCTCTTGGCAAGGCATGAGCTTAATTTTCAAAGAATGAAGTTGAGTATGTTTGTCCAAAAACTAAGTGCTCTCCTCACTAGACTTTGTACCCCATACAGAGGGAGAGCCTGTTCTGATAAAAGCCATCATGGTGGATTGTGGTCATTCTCATATTTTTTATGTTAAGTTGAACTATTATAAAATGGCATGCAATTTATCATCTGTAGAGTCAGCATTTTTATTAGTATTCTTTGAGTTGATGAGTGGTCAAGAGATTCATTAGCACTTTGTTTTTCCACTTTGATGAACCAAAACATGTTACATTCTCTTCAGCCATAGGAGAAAAGATCCACAAAGAAGTATTTGTCAAAATGTCAGGAGTAATCTTTTATATTCTATGAAATTTTAAAGAAAACTTACCATTATTTTTCTTGAAATATTTATTTGGGTCCTAATATGTAACCATCATTGTTGTAGGAATTACAATACTATAAGACAAGAAGACACGGTGCTTTCCTTTTCCTTCATATAAATTAAGTTCGGAAGCTCTGGTATACACAGACTGTCTACACATAAACAACAAGTGCAAAGCACATTTTAAATTAAACACCATTAAAGAGAAAGTTTTGAGGAATGGGTGACATGTGATTCTGTAGAAATAATGAAAACAATTATTCACTGAACTCTTACTATATGCTAGTCAATTCCTTTTCTTCTAAACTATGAATTTAACACTTACATTAACTATGTAGTTATAACTTTGAGTTGGCAGTTGTCAAATTTCTTTTAGACTAAGAGTTAAAAATATAAGCCAAAAAGCTGCACTTTTTTGTCCATACTTTAGTTACTCTGTTAGTTCCTCTGCCTGGGAAAACTTTAGTCAATATAACTCTGCCTCAGCTTCTCATCTGTAATGTGTAATAATATAATAAATAACAAGGTTTGATAAGCTCTTTGAAGGGAGGCTCTATCGGAAGGGAAGAGGTGTGTACATATACATCACATATACATATACATATACATATTTATGTGTGTATACCTTAGTGTTAACATCTACTCTTAATCTAGACATAATTCATAGACTGTCTGTATATATGTATAAGATGAAGGGTGTGGTGGAAGAAAAGAAAAAGTTACCACAACTTTTGAGAAGACTACATGTGTATCGGACAAATTATCAAAAATGACTAAGAGAGCTGGGCGTCGTGGCACATGCCTGTAATCCTAGCACTAGGGGGACTGAGGCAGGAGGATTGTAGTGAGTTGGAGACCAGCCTTGGCTACAAAGTGAGCACATGGTCAGCATGAAGTGCATAGCGAGACCCTGTCTCAAAAATGAAAACAAAAAAATGAGTAAGAAGCAAAGAACATATTTAAAAAAGATCTGACTTAGCAAGAGAAAATGAATGATCAATGGATGATCCAAAGTTGACTGATGAGTGATAGCAGTTGTAAAAGGATTTCAAGTAGATGCTGCTGCTGAGTGTGTTATTAATACAGGAATTCAAGAGAAGAATTCCCCTATGGAAAAAAAGATGTGGGAGGAGAGGTAGCTCATTGGTAGAACACTGGCTTCGTGTATGAGAGCCCTTGGTTCAATCCCCAGCAGTGCAAAGAGGGAAAAAAAAGAAAATTCAACTCCTCTCAAAACAATGTTTTAATTAAAGAAAACTACATAAACTTCCCACAAGTTTCCAATTTACAATGTGCCATTGCTCTACTGCCTGAATTTCCCTCAAATAATAACACCTAAACTAGAACCTACACTTGAAATTGATTGATTTTGATGTTTTGATTTTTGTCATTTGAACAAATTAATTTAGAGTAAAACCAGTGCTGGCAAACACTTGAGAACTTGTCTCTTTTTAATTACAAGATACAGAATCTGTAGAAGTCTCCATTTGATCACCTCTATGTGCCTACATTGTGCTCCAAAATAAAACAGAAATGGAGACACACACTACAATATTGGAACCCAATGGAAAGCTCCCTAAACTGTAGGAACTCAAGATAAATTAAAGTAAAACAAAAATCCCCCTCACTTACCTACTATTTTGTGTGTTTAGTGTCAAATTATCTCACACATTTTGTTACTGCCCTCTGAAGACACAATCAAAAAACTAACATTGGGCTCGGGAGGACTGGGGGATCTGAAGCATCTCTGAAGTCTGTAACTTACACTCGATTGTTCTGACACTCTTCTTCATGAGCACTTACTACACTGGAGGATGCACACCACAGGCCAAAGGGTGCACCTTCTGCCTTTGGCTGTCAAGTGATTTCAGAGAGTTTGAAAGAGATGCCTTCAGCAACCCTGTAAACAGACCCTGAACATCAGCACTATATTTTAGTATAGGATTTTAGATTTTAAATCACTAAACTCTCATATCTAAAACTCAGGAAGCCACTGATTAAGAACAAAAATAGGACATAGAAATTTTAAACTTAAAGCAAAAAGTTAAATATGTGAAAGAAGCTGGGGATTAGAAGTCATATTCTATTTTCTTTGACCCCAAACTTAAGTGGAAAACAATTGAGTGTCCATAAAATCAACTTTCCCAGTTTTCCTAACCAAAACTAGAACCTATAGGCATTAAAAAAATGAATGTGAGTTTTCTGCAGGTGTGCAGTTAAAATGCTAATTATATTTCATTCCTTTCATTATTTTAGCATTGTATACACATAGGGAAATAATGTATAAAACTAGAAAAGAAGAAATAAAATGACGACAGACACATGATACAAAGTAATGAAGTGATAAAGTTGAGAACTAGGAGTGGAAAACAAAATAAACCAAAAAGAGTGGGAAAAGAAAAGAAGCAGAGAGTAAAAACAAAATTATGGCTTCTGATCCTGAGTCAAAAGGTTCTTATCTCCTGGTACATTTATGATATGTAACAGCACCCTCAATACGATAAAATATGAACTGATATTGACACCTTTGAACTGCTGTGTGGAAGAAGATGATATGTCTGTCAAACAGAATGATTCAAGGCAAGACCGAATTCAAACTGAGAAGGGAAAACAGGAAAAAAAATAGTTGGACCAAAGATGACGAAGTAAATGTAGAATGTGGCATGTATGCTGCCTGCAGAATGAGGGTGGATAAAGATGAATGGTCTGTAGACGTCCTGCCCAAGCTTTGCGGGAGACAGTTCTGTTTTATTTATGTGAGTTGCCATAAAGAAGGGAGGCTCCAGCACACACAGGCACATCCCACACGGCAGGAGGATGCATCTACTTTCAGAAAAGAATTCTCTGTGCTCACATTTGAGTACAGAGAACATTATCAACATGCGTATGGTGGATCAAAATGGCAAAGCAATTATGTTTCTTGATGTTAATTTATGCCTTTTATATGACTCTGATTGTAGTTTTGTGCTTTCCTTGATTCTCTGAGATAAAACTCTTCTCACAATTAAAACAATCTCCGATATTTATATGATGCAGGTTCGTGTGGTGCTGTGTCTGTAAAAGCCCTAAAAGGGGATCATTAACAGATTTTAAAATGATTACTCTTCTGAAGTGAGCAATCAGTTAAAAATGGATAATAAGGAACCGTCATCCTCTGTCTATAAAATGACTGTCTTCTAGAGCCTGCAGAATACAGATGATCAGAAGAGCAGAAAGGCCCAAAATAGAGTTGTAACAGTCACAAATTTCAAAGAGGCTTATTCCAAGATCATCTTAGTTTTAATACTTGTTTTGGAGTGAAAATAATGAATTCAAAGTTATTATTATGCAGACATCTTGACTAGCAAGTAGTAATCTGTTCATCAGTCATTTTCAGGCCTATTTGAAATATATGCCTGAAAATAAACATTTGGGTAAAATAATCAATCATGCGCATATTGCTTTATGGAGTAAAGCACATTCGAATTAAACATAACTCATTTTATCTTTAAAAATACAACCTGACAAGTAAGAATTATTAAAGCATCTTTAGGATAAAAACTAAAACTGAAATTGTTCAAAAGTCTCCCCTCATATGTTTCTGCTGGCATGTTGTGGGTTTAGAATCAGACTCAACTTCTCTAACTCAGTTCTTGGATTAAATTGAGTAACCTGGTGTCTACAATAGGCACAATTATAATATTGTGCCTGGGTAATAATATTGTGATATAAGTGACAGGAACTGTTTCCTGAGGAAATCTCAGGAAGCATTTAATTAAACTTTTATTTAAATATAATTTTGATAAGTACCACAAAAGACAAGGTTAATATGCCAATGTTATGGTAACAGTATCACTTTAATAAGTTTAAGAAAACTTTCCTGACAAAGGAAATGAAGGTGGAAACTTTTTTGGCAAGTTAATTAGCAAAAAAACAAAAGTGGGACAGAGAAGAGGATGTACACTGGCTTGAATGCCACACATGGGCAAAAACAAAAGATAGCTGTGTCTGAGACATGAAGGGAAGGAAGTGGTTGGGGCAAGCTGATGGAAGTGATGTTGGCCCAGTATAGTCAAACAATGCGTATCTCTCCCAGGGAAATGATCAGAACTTGAAGGTACAATAGTAGTAAGCTCAGAAAGTAATATATAGTAAGTGCAGGTTAAGGAGCAAAGCAGAGAAATACCTGGACAGGAATAAACGTAGAGAGAGGGCCAATTAGAAAAGGGTGCAAATCATAGACAGGCTATGAGGTTACATAGTGAGAAATTGTGCATTTGGAAAGCTGTTTGATATCATCTTGCATTAAGAAATTTCAAATTAAAACTACAGTTGAATGCCACTTCATACCTGTTAGAATGGACCAAGCCCAGTACCCTGACAATAATGAAGGGAGGGGAAGGTGGTAAGGATAATCACTGCTGGTGGGAAATCAAAGCCGTACACTTTGTAAGACAGTTTGAAAGTTGCAATCAAAACTACACATAGTCCTATTGCATGATCTAACAATCACTCTCCTGGGTGTTCATTAAATGAGTTAAAAATGTGTCCATACAAAAAACCTGCACATCGATGTTTTAGTGTTGTTATTCACACTTGCCCCAAAATGGAACCAGTCAAGATTTTTAATAGATGAGTAGATAAATATATTGTGGCACATCCATACAATGTGTCCTAGTCGGGGTTTCCAAAGGAATAGATTTAATACAGGACACACAATTTATAGAATTGTTTTATAATATTCACCCAGAAAGTCAAATGCAGAAGTGTGCAAGAGACTTCCATGCACTAGAGACCCAAAGAATCCAGTTGAGGTCCTGGATCCCACAGCAATGTCCTCCATGAGTCGAGCTGGAGCCCTAGAGCCCACAACAATGTCTCCTGCAAGTCTGTATCAACAACATGCATGTGGAAGGCTGAAAGGTCAGTGGTAGAAGCTAGAAAGTCTGCGCCAGCAGGGTGAAGGATCTGTGCCAGCAGGTTGAGGGATTTGCATTGGAGCCCGGAAGTGACTGTCAATGTTCAGGACCAGAGCTCTCCATCAGAGAACAACAGCCATCCTCAGTCAGCAATGGGGACCCAAGCTCCTCCAACGATGAGAACAGCTGAGTTCATATCAGAAAAACCAGTGCAGTGCAACAAATTTCTATGAAAGAACAGTGCACCGTCTTTCCCTCTGGTTCTTGTTTTTAGGCTGCTGACAACAGTCCTCAGGCAGGCCTTCCACGTGCAGAACTATGCTGAATCAGATCAGCTGGGTGTTACAAATTGATCATTAATTAACACAACACACAATGAAATTTTATTCGGTGCTAATGAGAAGTGAGCTATCAGTTCATGAAAGGACGTTGAAAAATTGTCAAAGCATACTCTTGTGTGAAAAAAAACCCCAAAAATTGCATGCAGTTAAATTTCAACTGCATGATTCTCTGGACAGGGCAGACTGGAGGCAATAGAAACAGAGGGAAAGATGCAGGATACCTGCAGAGTAATAAACAGCAGTGGGCCCAACTCCTTTGCTAATCTTGGAGAATACATTATTTAAAATTCTCCTCAAATGCTACAAATGATTTGAAAACTAATCTAAACTTATTAAGTCACTAGATGCTTTTAAATCTCCACTGCATCATCATAAAAGCATCCCTGAATCTTTAACATTCTGCACTTTCTCCTGCCACTGCTCTCGTGTGTCTGCACCTCCCCTAGAAGCCATCTCTGTGCAGCTGTGGTTTCCAGGCCAGCTGTGTCCTCCGTGGGGGACCTATGAGTTTGCACGTGCCATTGCCTTTGCTTAGAATGCTTCTTTCATCAGGTGGACTCCTAACATCAATCTGCTCAACCTTACTTCTGCATGAGACATTAAGGTTTTCTCTAACATAGTTTCTTATTTTGTTCATCTTCCATGATCTACATTTATTATCACTACTGAATTAGAAATTAGTGTGCTTTCATATCTGTTGTATTTCACTAACCTTTGACTCTATAAACTACAGCCTATTTTTTACTCAATTTTCTATAACCAATAGCTATAGCAATGCTCTTTAATAAATGTTTAGTGAATTAGTACAGTATTGTGTGGTCAGTTAGGATATGGAGCAGGTTAAAAATTTGTAAGTGAGTGAGGATTATATGGCTCTGATTTTTTAATGGAATTTATTTTCTTATATTCCAAATAATCAATGTGTGAGTGCAAAAATAAGTATACTAAGAAAACAGAGTAGCTGTTGTATAATGTGTACTTGAGAGGGGGTGATGTAGGCCTCCATTATAAAAATACTTCAGAGTGGTAAATACAATTTAAAATATGAATACATGGTGTTATGAATCTTCACGTGTCATTATTTTTCTAGAGTAAGAGCTCAACTGTAGTCCATGGTCCAAATGTGGCCACTGATTGTTTTTTGTAAATAAAGTTTTATTGCTACATAGCTACAATAGTTCATTCACATATTTTCTATGACTTTTCTGTCCCGTAACAGTCACATTGAGTAGTTGTGATTGAGACGGTCTGGTTTGTAAAGGTACAAGGTGTATTATTTGAAAGTTTACAGAAGATGTTTGCTGACCAATGTATATATTGTAAAATAAATTTTCCTGTGTTTTAAGTCTGTTCTGTCACCGTGGTCTGAATCACTCTTCTTTCTAAATTCTCATTTTAAAGTGAGGATAATACTGAACTCTACTCATACAGTAACTTTAAAAATAAGTGATAAAATTCACACAAAGAATGTGTTGTGCTGCAGAGGGCCAAAAATGTTATTAGTATGTGTGGCACTCACTTTGCATTTAGAGCTATGGTCTAAGGTGGTAAAATTAAGGACCATTGTAACATATGAAAAATGCTAAGTATAATGTCTAGTACCTAATAAATTTCAGTAAGTATTAGCTTGCTTGCTTTTCTGAAAAGCTGAAAACATACACAAAATATAAAAGGTGAAAGATTTATGTGATCTAAAGAGAAATTAGAGTATTCACAAAATATAAAGTATTTTCTTTAATGAACAAGTACTGGTTAGTGTGAATTCCTTAAAGCCTTTTTCAACGTGTTTATATACAGATCCAGTTTTTACTAGCTGTGAGTACATTCATTTCTAAATGTTTATTATTTACAGTTTGACAGTGATACTCTATTTATATAGAAACTTTAAAAATATCAATTACTTACAAATCACTTTGCCATGTCTCCTCTTAAGAATGCAGCTATTGGGCTGGGGATATAGCTCAGTGGAATAAGCGCTTGCCTAGCAAGCGCAGGGTCCTGAGTTCGATCCCCAGTACCGCAAAAAAAAAAAAAAAAAAAAAAGAATGCAGCTATTTTGAGGATCACTTTGATATCAAGATCTGACATTTTTAGCTTTACTTACCCTGTATCTCTTGGGGACAAGAAACGTGATAGCTAGAGGCAGATTTTACCGAAGTTCACTCCGTTCCTCTAGATGATGTAAAACACTTCTCGATTCAGTGACCTAGTGTTGCCTCACACAGTCACTCTCCGGTATCCTCGCAGAACTCATCCAAGGATGCCCTGTGCGTTCCAAAATCTGCAGATGCCCAAGCCTCTTGTATGAAAAGACACAGTAATTGCCTGTGAACTAGGAATATCCTCCCATAGGATTTAAATCATGTCCTCACTACTCGTGATACCTAATACAATGTAAATTGATGTGAATAGTTGGTCTATAGTATGGATTAGGCAATAATTTTTCTTGTCATTACAAGAAAAATCTGCTTGACCACTGTCCCAAGAAGTAGGTGACTCAGCAGAAGGGCAGGAGAACAGTTTCTACACTGTTTACCCCATTCCCAGTGTTCCTCAAGTAATATTCATCCAGAAAGCCCAGTCTCTGTCCACTTGAAATGTCCCCTGGAGTTGGCAAGTGTCTTGACAACACAAAAGGTATGTCTGGGGTCCTTCTGAAGGACGGGACCAGGAGGATATAGAAGAAGTATGAATGTGATGAACACCACGGCAGAGTCCCATTCTCATTGATTATTCCTATTCTGTGAGTTTAGGTGTACTGGAAGATGCTAGGAGTGATGGCACACTCCTGTAATCCCAGCACTGGGGAGGCTGAGGCAGGAGGATCATTGTGAGTTCGAGACCAACGTTGACTACAAAGTGAGCTCAAGGCCAGCCTGAACTGCATGGTGAGACTTAGTCTCAAAAAGACAAAAAATAAATAAGTAGAAAGAATCCTGGGAGCTAGTGGTGTGCATGTGTTAGATATATCACAGAAAATTAGAGTGTTCATTTCGTCCCTGGCATGTAAGGGAAAAGGGAACTTGAACACCAAAGGGAGAACAGTGTCTAAGGAAGAGCTGCCAGGTAGGACATAGTAAGAAGATGGCCATTCAGGAACAAGAAAGTGGACCCTCAGCAGCCCCTTGGGTTTTGGTGCCTAGGATTTGAACTCTCACTCTCCAGAACTGAGAGATACCCATTTTTGCTGTTGAAGTCATCAAGCTCAGGGTATTTTGTGATAAGAGCCTAAATTGAATAGGACACACACACACACACACACCCCTATATATAGATACACATAGCTCAAAAAATGGAAAGGTAAATAATTAAATTGTAGCCACCTCCAGTAAATGGGAAATTCAAGAGAAGAACAACAGTGGCTGAAAGTATGGAAGACTGTTCCAAGTGAAAAAAAGCAGCCAGAACAATTTTAAAGTAAAATACAACAGGGACTACTTAGAGACACTGTTACTGCCTAAGAGAATTGATGGGACTGGAAATTTTACAAATCTCCGTGTGAAATATAAATATCAGAAAGGAAAAATAAACAGAAAAGAAAAAGAACAAACCTCTTAAGTGACATCATCAGGAGTTTGCAATTGACCTGTTCGGCGATCCGTAGGGACAGCAGGAGAGAGTCATTGTGATTATCTTTAAAATACACCTTTGGACCATGGAAGAATAAGGATCATGCAGCTTTCCTTACAAATTCTGTTCAGATTGGCCCAGGGAAGAGGGCAGTCCCTTGAATTACAAATGAACCGAAAGATCATAAGTAAAGGGGAATGATTAATAGGTGTTAGAGGCTTCTGGCGGAAATATTGAGTGGACTCCTTCAGGTTGGCTGGTAATGATCTGTAAGAGGGTGCAGACAGCATGTTAATGACACTTCTTATAACGTTAAATTAAGAGGGGCTGGAATGTAAGTCAGATCAGAAAAATATCTGTTACAGAGAGGACTATGAGAGTGGTAGAACCACGAGGAAAGTAATGAAGTGGCGACCAGGGACATTCAGCCCTAGCAGTGTGCCTGTGATTGATTTGTTTCAAATAACCAGAGTGGAGAGCATCAAAGAAAGAATATCTGGAACTGTCTTGGAATCTAAGAGTAAAGGACAAATTATTCATAGGAGATACAAGCAGGGCTGCTTCAGTATGACCAATGGTGAGAACAGCAGCTATTGATTACACAGAAAATGAGAAATGCTTTTTGGAGAGAGTGGAGGCCTTTTGTTTATACTGAATCCTGCTAAACTCAAGGAAGCTGATTGGACGAGGAACTGGCAAATTTATGTGCTGGAAATTTCTAACCATATAAATGTACCCATTATTTTCAAAACAATGTTTTCTTTGTATTCAGAGAATTAATACTAGTTAGATGAGTAAAGTGTCATAGTTTAAATCTCCTTTCATATCGTGGTATCCAAGGTCTGAAAAAGGTGGGGACCAATAGCTGTGCTCATCCACACAGATGAAACACAATAAAGTAGAATGTCCAATAGTATTTACAAACATTTACTTGTATCTGGACTGCATCATGAAATATTATATAATTGGAAAAGACTTATGTATTTATTATTTCAAACATTTCAATTTATAGATTTAAAAATCTGAGAAATAAGCTGGGCATGGTGGTGCACACCTATAATCGTAGCACTCGGGAGGCTGAGGCAGGAGGATCAATGTGAGTTCAACATTAGCCTCGGCTACAAAGTGAATTCAAGGCCAGTCTGAACTTCATAGTGAGACCTTGTCTCAAAAGAGAAAAGGAAAGGAAAGGAAAGGAAAGGAAAGGAAAGGAAAGGAAAGGAAAGGAAAGGAAAGGAAAGGAAAGGAAAGGAAAGGAAAGGAAAGGAAAGGAAAAAGAAAAGAAAAGAAAAGAAAAGAAAAGAAAAGAAAAAAGAAAAGAAAAGAAAAGAAGAGAGAAACTATCTCCTTCCTTAGGACTATGGAAACAGCTGGTGAAAGTATGAGAACGAGATTCATATTTACTATCCAGGGAGACCTCACAGCTTTTGTAGAGAACATGCTACAGTTAAACTTTTGGTTACGTTGGGGAGCCTCATATGGGTTACATGCATGATTTTCATTCTCTTCCATGATTTCTACTGTTCTTATTTTCCATTCCATTATCCAACAGCAAACAGGTAAAAGGAAGAGTGAAGTGGCTTGTGGAAGTTTCTGAAGGCATCAGGTCAGGGACAACATTCCATAAGCATGGTGCACTCCAAGATTCAGTGCACAGGCTGGTGACTTAATAGACTCAACTGTGTGTAGTTCTGTAATTTAACAGCTCAGGCCCAAGATGCCAAGTAAAAGAACTGGTGCCACGCATGATGAGTCCCTGTGACATTTTGCACAGTTGATCCTTTCCTTTTGCGTCTTTGTTTCAGCCAGATTAGAAAAGTAGAATTCCATGGGCTTGTCATTCCATCTAAAGACTCAGATTCCTCTTTCCAAGAGTCCCACAATACTATTTCTATGCTTGTGGGAGTAATCAGTCCCGATTACCAGAGGAAAGAGTGTGCTGATCAGGTGAAGCGAAAAATCACTGTGTCTGAAACTCAGATAATTCACAGGAATATCTTTTTTTCTATTTTCAGTAATAGTAATTAATAGACATTTGCATTGTCCAGGGTTTAACAGGGGCAAGACAAATAGAAGTTGGAGCCTCATAAGGCTAAAGATCTAAATCAATCTCCCAGGCAAGTAACCCTTATTCAGTGAAATACTGACCTACGATGAAGAACATCTGGAAAGGAAGCGTGATGGGTGATGAAGGGTATTACTCACAGCTTTAGTCGGCTCCTTCAGTAAGAATCCTGTTTCTTTGTGATATTCTCACACTAAGTATTTTCAGAGTGTGTGGCTTGGAAGAGCCTTTTTAATGCAAAGTGGATTTAAGGAAGACACAATAAGTCTAAACCATAGACAGGGTGATTTCCTGTGCCAAAGATTTCCCTTGGTCTAACAGCAGGACTTCCCAGGTAACCCATGCAGTGTCCATGCACATACATTCAAAGCCCAGAAACCCAGATGGTATCACCCATATGCCAAATGGAACAGACACAAGCCTAGCCTTTCCTCCTTCAGGACAAGACCATGCAGAGGCACATTACATACCATACCTCCATTAAGGAGTGAGTGACATTTAGGGGAGGCTAACTCAGAATGTGTGGGCT
This sequence comes from Dinomys branickii, assembly GCA_004027595.1. Lineage (NCBI taxonomy): Eukaryota > Metazoa > Chordata > Mammalia > Rodentia > Dinomyidae > Dinomys > Dinomys branickii. The sequence goes on along the minus strand of PVLD010000355.1, from coordinate 262,227 downwards.
CTCCCCCTACATTTCATCCCCTAACTCCACACGTGTGTCCTGAGGAAACCCCTCCTAACTTATTTGCACTTACTATATTAGCCTAGTTTTACATTTCCACAGCCCAGGCTTACACAATATGTAAAAAGAAACTCCAAAGACAACTCAAAATTTCTTCTCTAAGTAATTTTCTCATTGTTTTAGGCTAAAATACTTTGGGATCAAATATGATTTCTCTTTTTTAGCATTCATATCCTGTCTACCATCCTATCTTGGCATTGCCTGAATATACTTAGAATATAATTATTTACCCTTCCATTATGTTTCTGATCTGAGAAGTAATAATATGCTATGCAGATTAATTGAACATCCATCTAACTAATCTCTGGTTAACAGCCGTATTTCTATCAATTATTTTTACCATACAACTTGGGTGACCACTTCTTAAAACTCTAGTTGACAAGGTCCACTCACTCCTCAAAACTCTCGAAGGTTTTATATGTCATGAGTAAAAACAAAACATTCCTTGTCCTACATTTATAATCTTGACCTCATGCTTGCTACCTTCCATCCGTATTGGTGCCGTTCATTTCTTCCACACTGGGCTCCTCCTTGTTCTTTGAAACATCCAGACTCACTTCTCTCTGGGATTTCGGTTGTTCACATAAAGTATCTTACCCCAGATAAGTCTAGGGAGGTGATCAAAAATTACTTTGAATATTTAAATTTTAAAGACACATTGCCATGAAGCCCCCTGAAATTACTCCCATTTGCATCTAGAACACATCATTTTTGGCCCTTTCTGGGGGAGTTCTGGGGGTCCTCTTTTGGGGGTGGCTGTAGTTGCACAGTTACGACTGCCTCAGTGTATTCAGTCAGTTCAAAACACTTACTTCAATGATTATTTTGACTCTGAGGAAGACCAGATGGTGCCCGATGCATGATCCAGCCAGGGCACACTACAATGTGTTTTACAAGCTTGCATTTCCACTGGGTGGCACTCAGTAGCGGCATTCATGGTGGTTTTGATCCACACACCCATGAAAGAGGGCTTGCAAAACAGCTTTAGAAAGTGGGAAAAATGAGAACATAATGTGTCCGAAGGGAGGAGGGATCTCTTGAGGGATTAACAGCCACGTATCTTACTGTGATAATTTCTATTTAAACACATAACACATAGTTTGATCAGCCCTTTTACATTGTTCACTCATACATTTCCTTGAGTGTTTTCATATGTAACATTTCTTATTTGTAATTTGCTTTTCCTCTCATTACTATAACATTACTTCTTACTTTTGCTACAATAGTCATTACTATTCATATACTATTTGAAATATTCATTACTCTCTATTTAGCATTTATAGTGTAACTTATAACAAAATACAAGATATGTGAATGCATCCAGCTTGGACTACAGAGCTCTAGGTAACCCCTTGCTGAGAAATATTGCATCATTGACCTCAGGGAAGACCAGAGAACCACACAACTGATTCTACTGGAATTTCTAATCTACAGAATCATAAGCAAATCAAATGATTGCTATTTTAATCAGCTTAGTCTGTGGTAATTTGTTACATAGCAATAAAGTCTGCTATCATTTAAATTACTCCATATTCTATATTTGCAAATAATTATCTCTTTCTGCTATAACTAGGCTGTTAAGTATCACAAAGCAAAGAGTTTTCCTCCATTTGTTTAATGAATTGCTGTCATTTCAGAACAGAGAGTAGCTCTTTGTACATAGTACATATTTGTGTTAATTACATAAAAACAAAACCTCTTTGTATGTGAGCAAGTTACTGATGAGAGAAGAAATGCCTGGATGAACTGGTCAATATTTCCTGAGTTACTAAGTTGTTCCTTTGTTTAATATCACCATAGAGGGAGGGGTCTCATTGCTTCTGTAAACGTGTGGAGAATGTTTCCGGGCATTTCTGTTATACTTACAGACTTGAATTTATTCAAAATTTCCAGTTGTAACAGGTACCCCTCAATCATCTTTGGATCATTTTCTTTTTAACTCTGATTTATCAGACATATAGTCTAGAAAATGAGATTTAGGACTGTAGATTGGATCCTAAGTGTCCTTGAAGACCAGTGTATCAAAGGCTCAGTCCCCAGCGGGGTGTTATCGAGAGTTGATAGAAACTGTAGGAGTAGAACCGACCTGACACCTCAGGTCTTTGGCGCTGTACACTTAAGGGACATTATAAGGCCGAGGCTCTCTCTTCATTTTCCTTTATATTCTGGCAAGAAGACGGATATTCGATCCTTCCTGTGTACCTTCTACAGGGCGCCGCCTCAGCGTACGTCCAAACCCAACAGGGCCAACTGCTTATGGATCGGGAACTCCAAAACAGGGAGCAAAAAAGTCAACCTTTTCCTCTGTATATTTTGATTATTTTTGACCTGTGGTATACTGACAGGAAGCAAACTAACACAATAAGTTTTTTCCAGGTAGTTTAAAAGGCTATGATGATCTTTCTAATGAAATTAATCATCCAAGTAACTATGCATATTCAATTTTCCATCATGTTATAACACTGCATTTCACTGCACAAGCCATAACCTCCTGGATCAAGTAGAATGGAAATGCACCCATCAGTAATACGCCTATTGATTAAATGTAAAGACACCAAATGGTAAATAACTTCACTGATTTTCATTCAGCAGCAGCTAAATATTAGGCTCATAAATCCCTGAAGAAAATGTAGCAATAGGGCTGATTTTCCCAAAAGTCCCAAATATACTTGTTTCTTACACCATCTACATAAACTACATCTTGCTTGCAGTGAGATATTGATAGGTTTTGTCTTGTGAAACTCTTGAGCTTCTATTCTATTTACCCAAGTAGATTCTGAATCAGTTGCAGTTTAGCTGCAGTAAATACTCACATAAACATTGTCAACTACTTGCATTTTGTTTACATAGAGCATTTGAAACTACAGCCAGTGTAAGTAACAGGATGATGGTGACGGTGGCAAAATGGAGGGAGGCGTGTGTCTTGTATATTTAGTATCTTGTTATTTTCATAATTCTATTTCTGGTTATATTTAGCACTGAAATTACACATTGAAACTGTATCCCCTGTAGTATAAAAATTGTTTCTTCTTTTGTATTTTATAGAAGTTTATAGCTGAGCCAGAGCTTTGGGCCGCTTAAATTATCCCTTTATTTCTACAAATAGATTTTGGTCAAATAATATAGTTGCAATTAGCAACAAACAACAACTTTCCCTCAAAAGCAATGTTTCCCCAGGGTGAGAATTGTATATGTAATATTTGTACTATGGAATCTTCAAAGAAGGAAAGGAGATATTTAGTGTAGTAAAGTTGTATAAATTTCCAAGAACAGATGAAATAAAAATAGGAACAATAAAGAGATACTTATCATTTCTATGCAAGACTAAATTTTGTGGGCAAAATTTGCTTAAAAAACTCAAATTATCAATAATCATACATCAGAAAGACTGAAAGTCTCAGGCAAAGATCAAGGTAAAAATACCCAGTTTCATAGAAAGATGCTGTATAGGAAAGTATAGTTACTTTTCTCCTTTTTTGATGCTTTCAATCAGGGAAGAAAGAAAGTTTGGAATTTAGCCAAAATGATAATCATAACTTCTGTATATTTCTCAGTTAAGTTACATCAATTTTTTTTAAATTGCTTATATGTTTATTTCTACTACTAAATGCATAAAAATTAGCTACAAGATAGGCAAACAATTATCTTTGATTTTACTTTTAAAATTTTTATTAGTACATCTTTACATAGCGTCATGATCACATTGCTGGTGGGAATTGGTGGGTATTCACAGCACATCTTGATTCTCCTTTTTTCCTTCCTCTCCACACCCTCTTTGCTTTGTCAGCATCAGTTCATTTATTTTCTTATAAATCTTTATATGTTTATTTATTATACATAATGATTAACAGATTAATAGACCAAAACATAGTAAGATACAATTACATATTGTATCTTACTAAACATGGTAAGACAATTACACTAAATCAAGGTCCACTTTTGACTACATTGTCCTTTCTGGATTACAACTTTTTTTCTCAATCTTTCTTTTCCTATTATTTCTCTTTTATGTTGCATTTTATTTATGTATTAAGTTTCTCCTATAAGAGAAAACATGTATTAGTTTGTGCACATGGTTTACTTATACTATTAATAAAATTTTCCCAACATTTAGCAAAAGAAAACATCAGTAATCTCTAAAATCAGGGCTCTGTCTTTTACACTGATATTAAAATACCTGCATAAGCAGTGAACCTTCTTTTGCTTGTATCTAATTTCTGTACAACACTACATATGTAAAATTGGGAGTAGGGTGGTCAAGATAAACAAATGCTGCTATGTGCACTTGCATCCCTCGACTCTGGATTCTGGCCATGTTTGTGATCACTAGGATAGTTCAGTGATGAGTGTTATAAAAATATTTATGTCAGTTAGATTCACTACCTCATCTTTCATGCTTACTACTCCGTGAGCCTGAAGGAGACCTGTTATGATAGTTCATTTCAATAAAAGGGGAAAGTAAACTTATTTTCTATGTACATATCATGAAACATGCAACCTGATCAGATCTAGGCCTGCATATTTGTGTTTATTTAATGTTTGTTCTTTAGTTGCAGACAAGTTGTTTCAGATTACTTTTTTTAAAAAGTTCATAGTATTAACCAAAGTTTTCATTTAAAATATCAATAAAGTAATTATTTTGTATGGTAAAAACAAGTCTACTTGAGCTGGGGATGTTGCTCAGTGGCATAAACACTGGCCTGGCAAGCACAAAGTCCTGAGTTTGATTCACGATACCAAAAAAAAAAAAGTCTACTTGAAAAGGAAAAGCAAAGTAAACCAAATAAATATACTTGCTTTTCCTGACTGGGAGGTTCGTTTCTGGCTGGATGTTTTAAAACTATTGCAAACTGTTCCTCTATTACAAAAAAAATATTGTACAATTGGAAACCTCATTATTCCTAAGCACTCAGTGAGACACTATGCAAACATATAAATAAATAAAGTACACATTATAAAGAAACTCTGCAAAGTGATAGGTTTCAGTGACTATAACAGTTTATTAACAAACAAAGTAATAGTAACAACTGGCACATATGAAACACTATATAATATGTTCAGAGCTTTACAAATATTACCTGATTTCAGATCAATCATTTATAAAGCCAGTATTATTACTATTGTCCTTATCTCCATGTTTCAGAAAAGTGGGAGGAAAATTTCTCAAACCTATGCAGCACCAAAACTACACTTCGAGCCTTTGACTGACAGTTTATAAAACTGATCCAGAAAATGTAGAACTTTATAATTTATTCATTATTTTACTTATTTAATGAGTACTTAATGAATCCTCACCCATCCAGATTTAAGCCCTTATGCACACTGGACCCAAGCCCAAGGGCAGGAACAACACATCCTGGCACCAAATCTCATAAATTACCAGTATGTGCCAATAAGATTGTGTTAAAGTGTGTTCGATGACACATGTCAGGTAAGAAAGAAGCAATAGGGTGAATAACTCAGCAAGATTTATGGTGCTTGAGACCTGGAATACAAGTCACAAGGATTCAGATTGCTTGGTAAGGGCATCAATGGAACAATAGCTCACAAGCCAGAGGTCAGATGGAGTCCAGTATAAGGCAATATGTGGATTATTTAAAACTGATGTGAAAGCAATATGAAGAGTCATTAAGAGCAGGAGATAAAAACACCATCCATAAACAAGGCAAGATCAAGGATAAAAATAAAGCAAAGAAAGGGTCAAACGCTACACAGGAAGAGGAGGTGCAGAAATACACTGCTATTGCCTGTTGTCTGATGCCGTCCCATCCTGAATGAGTTCAATCTCATCTGATTTCGGAAGCTGAACAGGGTCAGGCCTGGCGAAGTACTTGGCTGAGAGAAATACACTGCTATGAAAGACAGACAACAGGAAGTAGGGAGACAGGTCTTCCTCAAACAGGAAAGGAACCAAGACATGGGGAGAGTGGAGAGAGAAGGGGAAAGGGATCAAAAAGGAAATCAGGGCGTGGTAGGCATGCCAACTCCACACGAGGAATGCGACACGGGTGTACTGCACATACGTACTGATAAAACAAGAACTTGCATTTTCAGTGAAAAGTAAATATACTAAAAAAATCATAAAGATTTGACAGATACAAAAAAAGAAGTGATGCCATGCAGTTAGAAGTTAACAATTTAAGATGCAGAGCCAAGAATTCCGGAGAGAAAACCTGTGGCATTTTTTTCACAAATAAAGAAGCTGGGTAACTAAGGCAGTGTTCCTGCTTCTGGTCAAGGTGTAAACGGGATCCCTTCATGATTCACCCAGACTAAGTGAAGCAAGGCCAGCTGGGCAGAGGTAGGCATGGAGAAAGGGGCCTTTGGGTTTTGTTCGTCTCGTCCTTATCTTCCCCAACTAGATTGACTGAGAAGTCGACTGCAGTCCATTGGCAGTCAGTCTTGTTCTCTGTGACATGAAACACAGTCCTATGTATTGCTTTCTTTAGCTGGTCTGTTTGTGTGTTTGTTTATGTTTTCATAATATGCCACTCTCTGCTGTCCTGTGGTCCAGGTAGAACTCAGAGCTGAGAGCCACTAACCCCGCTCCAGAATGAACGAATTCGGCCAGGGCTGGTGATGAGCAGGTGCAGCTGTTTCTGTCTACCTTGATCAAGCTAAATTCTACGGAGAACAGGCTTTGTACAAACATCCCTTACTGGAGGGTCTAGTATAAATTATAAACCCAGAGCCTAATGTTTAGGACAAGTGGCCTGGACAAGAGATAAGCACACACTTTTGATATGTGCCTGGTAATTAGCTCCCCATAGCGTAAAACATTTAACTCCCAATAATGGATTATAATTTTATTGTGAAAGCTTTTTCAAGAAGAAAGTGGCAGAGCTTAACCTTGCTACTAGATTTAACATAAACGGCTACCTGCCAATTAGAATCTATATTCCACACGCTTGTGATTTAATGTAGGAAAATGAATTATGAGGCTCAAGGCAAAATGTAATCTATAATTCTCTTCTTAGTGTTGAAATATTAAATCCTGTTAAATGCAAGAGCTGTTCAGGGGAGCATATTGTTAATTTGTACGTAAACAACAAATGGGTCCGTCAACCAGATCTCAACTTGAACTAGCAAATTATTTGTCTCATCATCTTGCTATGGGGAAAAATCATGGATTTCTGAAAGTTTGGAGTTGAAGTTGAGGATCTAAACACCCAAGCCCAGTGATATTCCAGGACAAAATGACTAGAAAAAGCAGCACAAGACAAGGGAGACAATGACGGATAAAAAGGAAGGCATCAAGCTGAAAACAACAGCTGATTTGACACCTTAGTCCAAAATATTTTACACCTGCTTTCTTATTTGGGAGGCCAGAGGACTAGGCACATTAAACTACATCACTTTTTTTTTTAATTGAAACTGGACACCAAATTCCAGGATTGGGTGAGGTTTTAGAAATATTTCTCAAATCCAGTGAATTTGAAAGTACACTTTTACTTGGGCACTGTTAGGGGTTAAATTTTATTCCTTATGTAAATATGCTCTCTTGGCTGTTAGTATCTGCGGATGTGGCATTATTTAGAAATAGGGTGTTTTTATTGAAAGATGGAATCAAATTTAAGATGAGGACACACTGGATTATAATAGACTCCTAATAGAGTATGACAATGTCTTCATAAAAGATGGACATTTAGTCACAGATAGAGCGATGGTGGAGGGTTGCTGGGGAAAACCTCACATAAGGGCAGTGGTGTGGACGGCAGGGCACAGGTACAAGATGAGAAGTGTCTGGAACTATAAGAATCCGAAGGAAACAAGAACTGAGCCTTCAGAGTGACCACAGATGCATTGACACCTTGGTCTCAGACTGGCTACCCGCAGAACCATGAAAGAATAAAATTTCTGTGGTTTTAAGCCGCTAATGTTGTAGTATTATATTAAGCCAAGCATCCACTTATTAAATGGGCAAAAGTTCTGATCCAAATGGAAATAAAAAAATCACAAATGACCATCAAAAATGAGGGATGATGAAAACGCGGAGCGGCGCGCTCTGCTCCAAGCACGCTTGTCTCGTTGCTTTTGCTGCTCTCTGAAGCGAGTCTGGCAGTGCTCTTCCATGTCTTCGGCTGGGCCGTCCTGGCTGCTTCGACACCGTGAATTCATTCAAAGCCTTTATTTTTCATGGTCGTTTTGACTTTAGGATGAGCCAGAGGTCATGTGAGGCCAGACCTGGGGAACAAAATGAATGCGAACACACTCTGACGTTTGTATTTGTTGGAAATTCCTGCAAATGGTTGACCCATGAGGGAGGTTTAAATTTTAAAGCAATAATTAGAGTAAAAAACGTGCCCTTGGGCTGGGGATATAGCTCAGTGGAATAAGCGCCTGCCTAGCAAGCGCAGGGTCCTGAGTTCGATCCCCAGTACCGCAAAAAAAAAAAAAAAAAAAAAAAAAAAAACGTGCCCAATAACTTTATTTAAGATATTCAAAAGAAGCACCCTTGCTTTGAGCATTCTGTCCTTCTTGGCAATGTAACTTTACTGGGATAATTTTTTAACTTAAATATTTACCTTAGATTTTTGATCACCACTTAATTACTCAGGTGAAACCAGAGGTCTCTTCTGAACAATTTTGTTCTCTCAATGGCATAGGGTGACTCCAGTGAAACATTTCACCTTAATATTTTTAAGTTTTCAGATATCAGGAGTGGTCATCTTGCTCAAGCATGTGGTCAAGTGCTGGGACATTACCCACCAAAGGCCCTCAGCAATCCACATGAGAACTGGTCTTCTCATTGGAGTCTTGTCCTGATTACTGAAATAATTCTGGCTTCTAAAATCTCTTTTAGAAGGACAGTGGTTCCACTGTGTAAAAAATTAAACTGATTCTCTGTCAAATTTTAAAATATCCAACACTAACCTTTGTGTTTCTGAAAACATTTCAAAATGTCAGCATCACGGAGCCCTTGCAAATATCAACTCTGTGCATAAATGTAACACAAGAAACAACCCTGACACTTCATCTTAACCCAGAAAGAATGGCCACCATCAAGACCCAAACTAATAGCAGATGTTGGCAAGGCTGACAAAACGGGACCGTTCTACATTGTTGATAGCGATGTGAACTAGTACAACTACTATAGAAATCTGTATGGAGATTCCTTAAAAACTGAAAATATAACTTCTATACCACCCAGCCAGTCCCTTTCTAGATCTCTTCCAGAAAGAGTTAAATGATGGTGTTGCATGTATCCATATTTGTAGAACACAACTCCTAATAGTTAAATCTTGGAAACAGTCTATATTATCTATCAACAGGTGAGTGGACAAAACATGTGTATTTATACACTACAAGGTACTACTCTGCCATAAAGAACAATATGAGTCTTTTGTAGGAAAATGGATGACTCTTTAAAAAATAATGTTAAGTGAAATAAACTGGACATGCAATCTTATATCCCATGGTTTCTCTTTTATAAGAAACCCAAAGTATAAATAATTTAAAGAGTTAAATAAAAGAGAGATAATAGGAAACAGTGAAACAGGTCCTCTGCAAATGTGATGTGGACCAAGAGATGGGAGGACAAAGGAGAACAGGGGGAAAAGAAGAAGTGGTCACCTTGATCATGCACGCTGGTTAAGGGCTGGGACAACTCTGCGGGCAAAAAGAACTGAGATGCATTCTGCACAGGGGCCAACTCTCTGCAGTGAATGTCGTCACTGTGTACTACAAACAGGGACTGAAAAAAACTTAACACCAAACAACTATGAAAAATTTACCCGAGAAGGTTCCAATGATTATCTTGTGGTACTGTACCATTGTTTTTTCTTTCTTTCAAATTGATAATGCATGCACCAGATGTCCCTGTGTGACTCGAAGGAGTTTCTACCTAGCTGTCCTATTATAGCCTGGACACCTTCCTAAACAATGACTAGGTCTTAGTTTGTTTTAAGCTAAATGGAAGGAAGTTATCTGGCAATTAAAGGAAAATAATCTAATGAAATTATTACTGTTATTATTAATTGTATTCCTGGGGATCAAATCTAAGACCTGTATACACATATGTGTTCTACCTTGAACTGCACCTCCACTTTCATACTTTACCTGTAATAATGTAACTTTGTAAAGTGAAATACATACAACAAAGTAATGTTATTATTATTGTATTAATAATTTTCAAAAAAGTGATTGTGACCTCTAAAACTATCCCAAATGTGAGTAGTATTCATTTATATCAAGTTTTTTTGTAGATATTACTATGTTTTAAAATACTTTACTTCATAAAAACCCAGTGAGATAAGTGAGTATTATTTATATGTTACCAATGAAAAAATAGGACTCAGAGAGTATCAATAAATTCCCCAAGGAAACAGACAAGTTATGCTCACATTTATATCCAGGCTGGCTGGCAGGTACCTAATTGTACAAGATTTTAGCAAAATAATATTCAATAAAATGACCAAATCAAATCAAAATTATTCAGTAACACTGATCTTATGGAGACAAATTTTTAAAAATTGAAAAGCTTTTCAAAAAGCTTTTCTAAATATTGAATTTGAGGATTAATTCTTCAAATTATAAATTCATTTGTGCTTTGACATAGCAATCTTACTTCAGGAGATGAATCAAAGAGAACCACACACTTACAGAAATGATACATTTGTTTGGCTGGTCATGGTAATATTGCACATATTAACAAGGGAAGAATGAATCCTAATTTTTTATGAAGACAGAGATTTTCATGAATGTGCAATCTTTATAGACAAGGGAAGTATGTCATTCATATTTGTAAATGAAACAAATAGTCACAAGTGTATACAGTATAAAAGTTTTGAAGAATAAATTGAGAAACTAAGTTTATCTACTCCTATATGCATGGGAATATAAAATGAGAAAGATATGAAATTTATAAACACTGACACAAAAATATCAACACAAGGCAAAATATTCTCTCTTGTGCATGAGATTTGTGATGCCATGTGTGACCGTTAATCATGTGTCAACTTGAATAAATTAAGAAATATCTAGCAGATTAGTAAAGCATTTTTCTGGGTGTGTCTGTGGGTGGCTGATATGTTGGCCAACAAAGTGGAGGTTGGGGGTGAGTGGGAGAAGGGGACCCATCCTGATGGTGGACGGCGCCATTGAATAGGACTGTACATTCTGTGGAAATGCAAAGGGGAAAGAAGAGGAAGGGTATCGGCAGTGAAGAGCTCCAATCTTCCTGAGCGCTATGTGCTTTACTGCCCTCACCTTTGGACCCTGGTCTACAGTTCTACAGTTTCTTCAACCTGCGCACGCAGATGTGCACGAGCAATTCTCAGTGAGCTTCCAAGCCCTCAACCTTGTACTGGTGCTACACCCTGAGCCCTTTTGCTCTGTGGCTTCTACTTTCTTGAGCAAAGCATTTACTAGACCCTCCAGCTCACCGGATCAGGAAAGGCCACAAGAATATGTTGTGTAGGGTTCTTATAAGAATATAGGCCATAGCTTTCACAACAGTTATCAGTATCAACTTTATTTAAGGTCCTGAGTTAAAAATAAATTAAATCAAAATTACAAACCATCTAAGTTGAACTATTAGCAAGCTAGTACAAAGTCAGAGTCCTTGCTCTTTCCTTTCAAGTACTGGGGATCAAACTCAGGACATTGTGCTTGCCAGGCAGGTGCTTATGCCACTGAGCTATATCCTCAGCCCCAAGAGTCCTTGTTCATAAACTTTAAAATTTCTTAGTTAAAAAAAGAAGGAACTTAAGTCTCAGTGTATATATTACATTTGTTTATATTGGAAAATACATGGCCCATGTAGAAGTAGCAGGAATCTACCTATCTGGCCATTCCTTGATTCCTTAAAAACGTGTGTTGTCATTATTCCACTGAGAGCGAATGACCACATTCTCTTATACAGGTCATTTACTTATCTCTGTGCAGCCTGAGTTTGTCACTAAGTTACTTCCATTCCCGCCAACATGGCTGTCTAAAAAGTATTGTCAAGACAATTAATTCCAATGTCACAGGGTTTTCTCAACTGATTGTAACAATGGGGAAGAAGAGACTGCTGTACTACTGTTCTGAGGCCAGGAGACAGGGTACATATATAGATCAGATTAACGTTTGCCACTCCTGGGTCTTTCAATTCCTACATTCAAATTATGAAGATGTGTTCTAGTCTTTCGATGTCAGCTATGATAGACCAGCCTTGGATCCAAATTTATATCAATTGACTCAGCAAACTCTTCGATCCACAGCTGGCTGCCTACACTAAAACACTGAGAGAAAAATTACTGGCATGAGACACCACTGAAATTCATTTGGCCAAACCTAAAATTATTGTCTGCTTTGGAAGTACATGTCAGAAGAAGAAAATGTACATTCTCTTTCTGCCAAGGAGTTCCACTTCAGAGGGTTCATTTTTCAGATATTACGGTAAGAGATCCCAAAGACGTGCATGAAAATATGTACTCTGAAGCATATATTTTTTGTAAAAAAACAAACACCATAGAACCACAGTTGATCAATAGAGAATAGGTTTAATAAATCGCAGTTCACAAATATAGTAGAATACCTAGATATTCTTATAAAGAAAGAAATATATCTACATCGGTACTAAATAAAAAGTGCAAATCTCGTACTAGAAAAATATTAAAAAGCAGTATCATATTATGAGAATTATATATTACTGCATATCAATCATGTTATTTATTAATGTTTCTCTATCCCTTTTTGTAGAGTAATGATTGGAGGTATCTTTTATTATCTCTTTTATATTTACATATTTGATGTTTATAAAGCAGGAATTAATTCTATTACAAAGTCATGTAAATGTTGAAACACATATGTCAGAAAGTAACATACAATTTGGCCAGTTTTCCATAGTAGAGCAGACATGGACGTTCTTACAAATACTTACTCCAGACCTGCATGTGTTTCCCCTCATTTTGTCTTGATAAGTATTGTCAGTGACATAATTTTATAAAACAGGACATTTCTGTGAGTTTAGAAGCCTATTGTTAGACTCTGAGGAGATTAAAGAGATTTTTCTCTTACTGTTGACCTCAGCAAATCTCTGCTTTCAGTGACAGAGTCAGCCAATTCCAGATCCCGTCACAGAGATCCCCTTGGATAGATCACTTAATCAGACTTGGGTGAAAAATCTGCTATGTTAAGATAAATGCAGAGTAATCCAAAATCCATATAGGGATGATAACTTTATTTGGAAAAAAGATTAAGTCTCATTAGCTTACTGAAAGTGAGTAATTGGAGGCTATGTCTCCACTACTCAACATACGAAATCATAAATATGTCAAATGGGACATTCTTATACTGAGTGTTGGTGCAGACATCCAGAGACTGCTGAATGGCAGCCTCAGAATCAGACTGGACATTCAGTGGGCCTCAAGAGCAAGTGTGTGCAGAATTCAGCTCTGGAATTGAGCTCTGTGGCTCACTACTGCTGTAATGGGAGACAGATTTTTCATCTCTACACTGGAATCAGTCATAGTAGCTATCTTGCAAAATTACAGTGCAAATCAAGTAAGTAGATGCTGGTAAAATATTTACAAGTGTGATTTAATGAATTGGAGTTGGCATATTATTTCATCATTTAGCCATAAACCCTAGGCACACAATTACATCCTATCTTCTCTGCTATTTACTAAGTTAAACAACAAAATGTGGAAATTAAAATCCTGTTGTCTCGTTATTGACTTACCTGAAAATTTTCAAGTTGTAACAAATACGCGCTTGAGAACCTGAACAGTGACCTAATATGAATTTTCTGAAACCTATGAGAATTTTTAATGAATAAGAATCCTTTTCCAACTCTTAGTAGCATTAATAGTTTGACATCCAGGAGAATATTATTGGCATTCACTATTGCTTTCCTAAAGAAAAGGCTGTTGGAAAACATTCAATAACATCCCTGTGGTTGTGAACTAACTGTGAGGATCTATCCTGATCAGAGATCACTGGTATATAATTTTTGCATTTTTGCCTATGTTAGGATAGCCTAGGATAGACTGAAGTAATAAGTACTTCTCAGAGTCTTAATATCTTATCAAAAAAAGATTTATTTCTCATTTGGACCTCAGTTTGGGCTCTTGTCTGGCTTTAGCTCATGTATCTGCAACAGGTGGTCAGTTGTTTGGGGTATCATTGAGATACTTCTGAAAAGTCAAGGCAGGCCTACAACCAGTCTGCATCATTTCGGCCACACTCTACTTATCTCAATTCAGTCCAGCAGAGTACCTTCACTGCATGGATAGTTGGAAAATAACATGGCTGTGTGCTCAAAAATGAGTGAAGAGAAAAATGAGTTTGTCTCTGCTACATGATCTACAACAGAGACACGGAATTATGTGGGATTGTGAGCCTTATGCTGAAAAGCAGTTATTTTACTGACTTTACTTACAGCCCCTCTGGCACAGGGGCTCAAAAGTTATCTGTGGACTCACTAATGTCAAACTACATCTTAAAAAAAAATGCAAGCAACACTGTCTTAGTGATCTCCAGTACTAACTCATTATAGAAGAGTTCTCTCATTAAAGAATTTTCTTTAGGTATGATGTTTTTCTTTTAAATACTACCAATCAAATGTAGTCATATTTATGTTCCATTATTTGTTTCTTGAACTATCACATTAAGTTTACATAGAAATTATATTTTATGCTTACTTCCAACTTTTCAGAAACAATCTAAGTTTATACATGTACAGAATCTGCCAAAATGTATACACATTTCAGGAAAAAAAAAGATTTATATCAATATTTTAATACCAAATTGATGGAGTTATTATAAGGTCAACACAAGTTGCCTTTGGACTTCACAATTACAAGATATGATCAAAGTGTTGGTCATTAGCTTTAAGATATTTATTACTAGGGCGAACTGCTGCTTGGGCACCCTTAGTCATTGAAATTCATGAGTTAAATAGACTTGATAACACTTCAAAATTATTAATGAAAGTAGTATGTTTTTGAAGACATTCAACACAATTTTGATGTACCAAAAATTCAGTGTAAAAATGGAGATATTACAAGTAATATAATTCATTATATTTTCTGATAAATGTCCATTTTCAACAAACACTTATTTTACTGTCATGTGTCAAATTCTAGAACTATAGAAAAACTGGGATTGGGATTTGCTTATGATTGTAAAAGGAATGCCATGTGCTGTAAAACCTTGATTTGTGAGCATAATCATTCCAGAAACATCCTTTTAATCCAAATCAATTGCATATCAAAGTGAATTTCACCATAAGAAATTATGCAAATTCAGATGATTCATTCCACAACCCAAACATATTCTTATAAAATGACTACAGTAGTGTAATATAACACAAAATACTAAAGAAAATACTATAAAATGTGAGTGAAAGCGAACAAATTAACCTCCACTTACCTTTGAAAACCTACGTGGGTAGTGTGAGGGAGACAAGGGAGAGGAGGGTTATTGTGCAGTACGACTTTTGCTACCGTTAATGCAATCTGCTATCTGTTGCTCCTGTTTGTGTAGCTTTAACAAGGAACTGATCAACAGCACTTGCTTTTGATGTGATATAACACATAGTCCTGCGGTCAGAGAAAGAGAGAGAACATCTGGCTCACTTGTGGTCCTGTAATGTGCATTGTCATGTACCACTCATAACTGAAGACACTGTTCGTTTATCAAATTACAGTATGTTTGAATGTTCATTCCTCTTGTGGAGCACTCACAGAACAAATTACTCATAATCCAAGGTTTTACTGTACTTACGAATCAATATGCCAGATGTCAGAATGATGTGGTAGACCCATTCTATTGGACCAGCATGAAGAAATAGCTAAATTTTTGTTGAATGGAATGGAAGAATGCAAAAATATTAGGATAAATTCATAATTGCAGAACCTTCCAAATAAATATCACTTCTCGAGATGCGCAAATGGTATTCAATTAAGAGTTCATTTGTATTTGATTGAAAATTTTGAAGCTATTTAATTACATATATATTTGGGGGGGGGAGGGTACTAGGAATCAAACTCAGGACCTTGTGCTTGCCAGGTAGGTTCTTATGCCACTGGGCTATCTCCTCAGCTCAAAGCTATTTAATGATAATTATACAAGACACAGAGTAACAGAAATGTGCACAGATAATATATTTGAGAGACTCAAAATATTTCAGCGTAGTTGGAAGAGATACATAAGGTAAAGTATAGCTTGTGCAAAGTGCATAATTTGTGCAGCCCAGTGTAAAATGAAAGTGCAGGGCTTTTGCTGGGAGTACACGGTGGGGTGGTAGGGTGTACATGACTCTGCTCTTCACGCAGGGCCTGCTGTTGCACACAGGCAGGGAAACTTCTGTGCAACCAGGATGGTTTGAGTGAATACGTTCTGTACTTGGATCTGTGGTGGCTATAAAATCCCCACCAAACAAGTTATCTCTTGTGTCATTAGTGCTGCCAGGCCAGAAGAGTCAGCCTCAGCTTAAACCACCTGGAATGTCATAGGAGTATGATAGTCTCTCAGCATTCCTTACTACCCCTGCACCCACACCTAGAACACTGTTCAGAGCCAAAGGCTGATAGTGCAAGTTATGCCTAGCTTTGTGATGGCAGCCAGCGCACACTCCAGACCAAGGGTGGAAGAAGGTACCAGGTAGGTGTGGGGAGTTGGTAAGTGGGGGCACCATGCCTGAGGCAACTGTCCAGGCCTCTGTTACATGTTCCACTGTCCCACAGAATTCACTTACTAAACAGAGACTCAAAGAATGAGTTAGAAACTCAAAACATTGGCAGAATTTTAAGCCTTGAACCATTCTGGTTATATGCCTATGAAAGTCAACCTGGGAATCACAAAATATTAAATTCATTGGTGAAAAATAAAAGGCTACTGGGTTTTCATGCTAATGTGTTTGGAGTTTACATTATAGGTAAATGATGGCTATAAATGGATGCACATATGTGTACATATAAATGAAGGAATAATAAAATTCATGAATACTGTGTTTCAAACTTGAATTTTTACAACTCAATGAAACAATCAGTATCTTAGGCTACACATTTATTGAGTTGTATTAGAAAAAGTATCTGATTAATTGATTTCAAATTTATACAAGGCTGGATCATGATGCTGTAATAGGTTTTTTCTTATAAGTTTAATAATAAAAGTCAGAGACTAAATGTGGTTAAAATGCAAAATTTCTATGTATCATCATCCTTAATGAACTGATGCACCAATAGAGATTATATTTAAAACCTATCTGTTGCAACATGGTTGCACAACTGTTTTGTTGGAACCTAATAGATTGCATTAAAGCATGGGATGTTTGCCATGTGAATATCAGAAATTATTGCCCAGAAAAGGCAAACTTGTGCTTTCCTAGAATTTTATAAAATCAAGGTCATGGTATCACCAAGCTTTGTGATAGAAACTTTAGCACACTAATAAACTGTTCCAAAATCACACATGAAAGTCCATATACTAGATTCAAATCAACATCTGCTTTGAGCAAATCACCTAGGCTTTGCAGAATTCCAAACATGGCTGCAGTGATCTTTTTACAGACTTACTGTCATAATATTTACAAAATACTCCACAGCCAGATTTCTCTCATAGAATTTCAAGCTTAATTTAACTCATCCTACAAACACAGAAAATAGAATAATATCATTTCCAATAGAAAAAACACAGAAGTGAGTCAATCTTTTGTTCCAGGAACATGCGTTTATCTAGGCAAATTGTGTGTGAGCTCTGCAGCTCACCCATGCAGCTTTAATGGTGGGGTGACAGGATAACCCATGTGACCGCATCTTATTCTCTCTGGATGCTCCAGCTGCACAAGAAACATTTACAAAGTCAGTGGTGCGTTCTTGGATTCTGATCTTCCCTGCTTAGCTGTCATGTTCAGCTTTGTTCTCTAAGTCATCTATAGTTTTAAATGTACGCACCCTTATGAAAATTCTCATGGGGATGCATTTTAAAACATTAGATTATGTAGACAAATCATATTTTGTAGAAATAACACATTTCTTGTCCAATCTTTCTGCAGTGGAAGGTTTTAAATATCATTGTATCCGGCTCTACTTGGTGAAAGCAGATACTTAATTCTTTCTTTTTTGTAAGAGAATAGTAAAAAAAAAAAGAACAATATCAAAGTACAAACAAAACAAAGCAAGAATATTAAAAATGATTCAGGGTTTCAAACCAAATGATAGGGATTAACAGTTGCTATATTATATATTGTTGTCTTCAATGAAGTTGCTCAGATTACCACATGTAAGAATGGAAGATTGATCAAACCATTAAGGGGAATAAGAAAATAATTATTTAAAAGAACATTAGAGACAATACTTAGTTTTACTGGACAGGATAGTAGGAATTCACCAACGGCTGTTATACTGCATCTTCTGGTCTTCACATAAATTGCTCAGATTACCAGATATAAGCAGGCAAATTTTGTCAAAATATATAAAAAAGTTAATCATTACCTGTTCCCTTCAATAAACTGCCAGACATGAGTGGCATGGTTATGCCTGATATATATGTCTTAGTACTTTCTTTTTCTTCTTTCCTTCATCCCGGGTGCTCTGCCCTTTTTGCTCTTGCTACTTTTGCTGTCTTCTGCCACCTTGAACTGTTGCCCTCTGCCATGCGCCACTCTGCGTTGGAGCCAGCTGCTTACGGACTGAAATCTCTGCAAACTGTGAGCTAAATAAACCTTTCCTTCCTTACCTTTGGACATTGGGTATTTTCTCCCAGTAATGTGAGAAAAATAACCAAGACAGACGTGAAAGTGAAGCCTATTCCCTGCGCAGCGTGCCCATGAGTTGACGTTGCTAGGAGAGGAAAACAGAACCTGCCCAGGTTCATGGCCCTAAGTCCGGCTGATCCAAATCCAGCTGATCTCCCTTGCTACCCAATTAGCAGCTGCATTTCCTCAGGAGAGGAGGAGGCAACTCCAGACCACACTTTAAAGAATCCTGCCCTGACAGTCTTTGTTCACCCCACCCCCCCCCACCCCCCGCCAAGAGCTCTGCTTCTGCTCACTGCAGTTGGTAGCAAAGCATATCTGCCATGACCTTTCTGGGGAAAGGAGTCTTCCAAGCTTACAGCTTGCTCCCTCCCTCTAACTTGCTTGATTTCGTTTTCTATGGTAGCTTTAAGCTCAAGTTTACTTACCTATCTAAAATGATGTATGCTTTACAGTTACTGTCATTTTCACATTTGTTTCAACCTTGTGTGACTTCATTACATATGTGACAGGTCTCTAGACATAAAGATCCTTCGGGTAACTTGCTGAGTAAAACCCAATCCTGATTTTGCTGATTTAGTGGGAAAGTTGCACACAAATTGTACACTTTGGGGGGCTCAACACATGGAGGTAGCTGTAATCTAAGGGCTAGGGTCCTTGTTTTACTGGCTAGAGCTGCAAAAGAGACAGATCAATGATCACAGATACTGGAACAAATACGTATTTTTGCAGGACTGACAAGGATGCATGGATTCATCATTACAGAAAGTTGGGGCAGTGGCATGAGCTGATCTCCATGGTGCTGATCAATATTATTATATCTCCGAAAATCAGGGCTGTTTTAGAAAAGATATAATGTCTGATCCAGGGTGGAGAAACTAAAATGATCTTGTCAAAATATAAAAAGGAAATCTTAAAAGATGTTTAGTATATTTTCAGAGATTTCAGGCTAACTCAATTTGTAGCCCCAAAATGTCACCTCTCAGTTGTATTTTGCAAAGTTAATATCACATACAACAGAGGGTTAAAAGGAGTTGATTTTTCTTTGTGCCCCTATTAACGTAAGTTAATGAATAAAAAGATAAGCCCCAAACTGGGTTTTAGGAAAGCAAATAAAGATCTCATCTAGCAATCCTCAGCACTGCTTTCGCCCTGTCTTTTCTTGGTTTAACTTTGTTGCAACAAATAAAATTTTTACAAAAAGTAAAGAGGGAAAGAGAGAAAGAAAGAGAAAGAGAGAGAAAAAAAAGAAAGAAGAGAAAATGAGTACTCAGATAACCTTAAGTACTGAAAAAATATTTTCTATGGTACATTAGAAGACAAAGTGCTGATTTATACCCCATAGGGAGAATTAAGACTGACTCATCTATATAAATTGACAAGTTATAAATCTAAAATTAAGAAACATGGTTATTATATTTCAGCATAGCCCCTACACCTAAAAGTGGTGCTCTAATGAAATTATTCTGTACGCTCTATATTTTCTTGCCTGTCTACCTGTGAATCTGTTTTTATACTTCAGAATTTATATGTTTATGTTATGGGGACCAAATCACCATGAAAGTTCTTCAAGTCTATAAAACAGAGGCCAGATGCAGATCCTGTGCCCTAGAGGAAAAATGTTAATGACTATGCCACAAAAACATATGTATCTTTATTTAATGCATTTCTTGGCCCTTGTTATAATCAAAATAGGAGGACTTTGGGATTTCTCATTGACAGAAGTGGCAAGAGGTTCCCTGCTCTCCACCTCCTCATGATGTACTTGGGTTAAAACTTCTGTACAAAAAGGATAATGCTAAGGACAAAAGGCTTATGTCAAATGCTGTCTGAATTTGTCTGACTTCTACCACTTTTGGGAGAAATATTTACCAATATTCAATTTGAATTTTGGGCCTATGCTTGCTTAACATTGTTATAAAATGAATGAAGCTTAAGCATCAGTGATTTCCAAATATATTTGCCCTCTTTTCAAGACTATCAAAAATCATGATTTTTTTTAGACAACGGAACCCACCATTCATGTGTTATCTCTGGAGGAGCAAGAATGGTACCAGATCTCTGACTAGGCAAGATCAGGGGTCCCCTACGTGTGATGCAGCCATAAGAAGATGGATATCGAGGCTCCACGTGTCCTTTTAGAATAAGGCATCAAAATCTCTGGCATCAAACGAGCCAGAGTAAAAGTAAATGAAGGTAGAAAGGCAACCAGGAAGATCACAATTTAAAAAGAGTACTTTTAAGAAGATTGCAGCTTCAGTAAACAAAGGCACCCAAGATTATCCACATCTGTACTCCCCACGCTAATTGAAGATTCTTTTCTTCCTAAGCAATCACAGCCCAAATCCTTTCAAGATACTTTAAATCCACAAATTAGCTTAGCTTGTAAGGCAAAGGGAAGAAACCTACGTTACTAAATTCAATAGAGTGAACGTGTGCTCTTTCTCTTACAAAATGATCTGTCCTTTCACCCTGGAAATGAGCTATTATCTTTCTCCCTTTGGGTGGGGCATCACTTTTCTCCTACAAAAGAAACCAAAACTTTCTATAATTTTACACATTTCACAAATTTCAACCCACAAAGCATAAATATCCTGTACCTCAGACGACAGCATGCCTAGCTCATGAGCACTCACACTCTATTTCTTTGAGCGTGTACTTCTAAAATCTTGTCCAACAAATATCTTTATGCCCCTTTAAAGAATGCAAAAATCTAGTAAAAGGAAATTATAGTTTTGTTTAATTTATTTAATTAAATATTTAAGTACTGAAGCAAATTTCATTCATGACACAGTTCTCATGATATGCCAGGTATAACATCATTCCACATAATATTTTTTGTCTGTGCACCATTTCAAGTTTGTAAGGACATTTTATAAATAGTGTCAGCAACGAATTTCATGTTTTGACTGGTAACTGGCTGGCTTCACACAGCTCTTTGACCTTAAACTATATATTCTCAGGTATTTCATATAATTTCCTGTTCTTCTCATTGAGGAAAACAATTGAAATTTGACAATGTAACAGTAGTTTTGCATATAAAGGAGCACAGTAAGTCTTATTGGTTTATAGAAAAACCTAATTATATGAAATATTACATACCAAATACCTTGCGTGCTACCTGCTCCATGGAGAAGAAATCCAGGAGCACATTTTTCTTTTACCCATCTTCTCATCAGCCAGTGGCGCTCCACCTCGGCTTCAGCCACCATGGTCTACAAGGCAAGACATTTTTTCTATCAAGTAAATTTCATGTCAGATCTCTTGCGAAAGCTCTTGTCCTTCCTGGCCCAAATGAATGATTTCCTTCTCTGTTTGCCACTCTCCCTTGAACTCGTGTCTGTAATGGTGCCTGTTTAATGAAATATTTATTTTAGTCTCCTTTTAGCATATGACTATTTCTCCATGTATATGCAAGCTTCCCAAACAGAATGATCAAGTCCCTAGAAATCAAAAATCTCTAGCACCAAACCAAATACTTGGACCATACTTAGAATTATGGTAAATGAATTTTAAGGAGAGAATTAATGAGGTACTCATTAAATTTTATGCCTAGATGGTTAGTATTCCCATTCAAGGTTATCTTAATCTCCCCAGGTATCCATGGTTTCATTTTCTAATATGTACAACATTAAACATAATATTATTTCTCCCATATATTATGCATTTTCTCATATCGCATCTTGCATTGGGAATGAACTAATTTTGTTAGATTTTTGACTCATCATAAACACTGTGCTCATTATTTGCATCAATTTCGACTCATTGACTTGTCAGTCATGAATGAATGAATGAATGAATGAAACAATAGAAGTGTTAGCTGTTCAAACAAACCTTAAGTATTATTACTGTTAAGTACCAAGTATATTCACAGCTTAAAAATAGCTCTCTCAGAGGACAGTATTCTCATTAGGCATTAAAAATCAGAATCCTAATACTATCTTTTTAGAAAATGTAACTGACAGTTATGTTTAAAATACTACATCTTATAGTACAAGAACTACAAAGAGATCACCTATGACTTTTTTCTACTTTACTTTGTACATCACACAAGTTTTTCTTATAAAACTTTAATCCATTAAGTGTAAAATATTTTGAATATTGACTCAAATTGCATTTTTCTCATCTCCATCCCATGTGTCACTACTGTCAGGTTTTAAATTTCTTAATACAGCTACAGATACATCAATATATATATATATATATGATAGATAAATACAGTTCAATTCAACTCTTTGTATCTGTGCCTGATTATTTTGCTACAAAAAAGAAATAAAGCTTAAATTACATTAATGGAATAAGAAGGCAACACATCTTAAAATTATATTTTCCTTGAGTAAATAGGTACAACTTAAAGACTTGCCGGTCACAATTTGAAATAACTTTTTTTGTTTCATCTATTTTATTCTAAAGAAACTATAAAACAAAATTTTAGAACAAAATAATAGAAGGGTAACAATGGTTAATACATTGCATATTGTTATCTTTAAATTAGTTACTCAGAGTACAAGATATTGACCTTTAATTGTCCAACCAATATTAGCACAAACCTTCCTTTTCAATGAAGTAATAGAAGTTAGGAAAAAACATCTATTCACCTCAACTGTAATTGCATCTATGAGAAAAAAGAATCCAGCTGTTTATGTTTTGCCATCTCTTGCTTGGATGCAAACCACAAAGGGAAGAGGGTGAGTGGTCCTACTCCCAACAGCAATTTTGTAGCAGCAGCATATTTAAAACATGCTCGCTTGTTTTGCTTTTATCAAACATCAACACGTTTAGCATTGTAAGGGGCACCTCTCAGGATTGAACAGGACAGTTAGTTACATTCCCCCAGCTACTCGCAGTGGATGTTTGCATATCCTGAGAACCTCTTCCTCCTGGGCCTCTTTTGCCTTAATTGTGAGAACAAGGAGGCTGTTCATCAGAAGCCACTCACTTCCCCAGCTGGGCTGGCTCTTTATGGTTTCAGGGAGAGCTTGATTGATTACCCAGGGAACATATACTATTCTTAGTCAAAGTGCCTATTAAGGAGGCTGGGACTTGTTTTTTTAAAGAACCGAGAGTACATCTGAATCTTGCCTGTTCCATAATACAGTTCCTCTGGGCACCCATTACAAAGGACTCAAGGTGAGGAAAATATTAGATTGCACTTAGGCAGAAGGGCAGAGCTCAGTACACTGTGATGAAGTGCTTTTAACATTTCACAGCTTTACATAATTGGATTCTAATAGGCAGTTTCTGTCATGAGAACTTTTCAGTCAAATGTCCTCTCAAAGAACTTGGTTTTACTTGCATCTCTATTGAAAAGACAGATTTTATTCCAAGTGCTATCCCTAGGGAGAACTAAATATCTAAAAGGTACATTGGCAAGCCATAAGTCTAACAAAACGCCTATGGTGATTATATTTACAGGAGTTGTATAGATCGTATGTCCATCTATACATAGACGTGCACTTGGAAAGTATTGTCTTACCCAATGATTTGTGCAGGGGAAAAATGAACACGACTTAGTTTTTATTTCATTATTTACAAAAGAAAATGAATTCAAGGTATATAAGAAATATATATGTTAGATATGTGATTAATAGCACATCATCATAAACTCATATTTGCATCTATTTGTATATATTAAATGAAAGCAGACAAACAGAAAGTCAAGGCAGAAATAGAATTCTCAGGACTTTGGGGATGTTATTTCAGATTTTAACAGAAGCCTTCTGTGTGGTCTTCAGCATGTTCATTAACTTTTCTACATCTCCTCTAGATTCCTGAACTATAAAATGGAATACAAACATCAGATAGAGGTTGGCAAGTTGCTCATGAACTACCAAAGACAGTTTCCGTAGAGATTTTCACTCTTAAAAAATGTGAGTGCCATATTTAATGAAGTTTTTACTTACTGCTCCATTCCCTGAAGCAAATAAGCAGATGTCAAGTAAACAGTCATCCGATATTGGATTTAATAAGCATCTTTCCATTCATGTACAAGGTTGTGTACTTTCAAATACATTTGAAAAATTGTTTTACCCTAAGTGCTCAAGAATTTTATTGCATAGTTGTAGAAACTATAAAATGATACCAGTAGTTCTTGCACATTTTGGCTTGGGAATGGGGCAGAAGAACTGACATTTCTGGAATTGAAAAGGGGGCCAGATAAGTGATATTTGTTGAAATTACATGATCTATATTTTTAAGGACGTTCTGCTGTTGTGGGGATTTTCCACTAACTTTTCAAAGTTTTTGAATTTTAAAAACTGCAAAAAAGTAGGAAATACTCTTTTAACATACAGTCAATAGATTAGACATATCTATTGTCAGTATGAAATTTATTTTGTTTACTATGTGATCAAATATGACAATTAGGTTTTGACAACCAGCTAAAAGAACAGGGCTTTGATGAACCCTACAAAAGCTTAGGAATTCATCTGGGTTTATTTTCCTAACCAGAAGAATATTCAGTCATGTAAAAATTAAGTAATGGTATAAAGAGAAGAGAAAGAATAGTTGAGATTTAGTGATATGATCCACCTCCGTATTGGTCCAAATTTTTCACAAAACAGTATTTATTTACAACTGATGTACATGCGCAGCAGTGTGGGGTATCATGTAACCCAGAGAAAGACGGATTCAAGAAAAGTATCTTTTCCTACCTTTGTAACCTTTATAAATCACTTAATCCTTAATGCAATTAAATTATTAAAATGCATATAAATAGTTAAAATAGTATAGTAAGACTAGTAATAGGTCATTTTCCTTTAGAACTGATTAAAAATATGAATCCAGGGCTGGAGATGTACCTCAGTGACAGAGAACTTCTCCAGCATTTGTCAGGCTTTAAATCTATTTTATTTTTTGGTACCAGAAGTTGAACTCAGGACCTTGTGCTTTCCAGGTAGGCACTTGTGCCACTGAGATATATCCCTGGCCCACGTCAGGCCATAAATCTAATACCCAGCACTGGAAAACAACATAAAAATTAAAAGTAATTCATTTAGAGTGAAATTGAAGGAAAGAAATTGTGCTAGAAAGAATGCAATATTAGGAACAGTGCCAAAGAAATGTGTGAAGACCTGAGTAAAAATTTGAAAAGTAAAATAAACACAAACAGGTTTCTGCTATCTTATTTGACATGCAAAAGGTAGAAACATCATCCACTTTGTCCTCCAAGTAAGAAAAGAGTTAAACAAGCCAATAAGCGATCATGGATTCGGAGAGAACTGAGGCTGCCGGTCTCACTACCTTTAGCCTCCGAGGAGAGGCTTATTGACAGCGGAGTAACTGAGACGTGTCTCCTGCAGTCGAAGCCCTGATTTCGTTAAATTGGTGGGAATCGCCATTTTGAACCAGTAACCATATGATGGCTTCTAACACCGCTCTACAAAAGCACCAAGAACCAAAGAAATTTGCTGAGATATCTGATTTCGCAACTGGGGGAAAATTTCTGCACGGAATGAATGCCAAAGGGACAGAATCTAATTGAGAGTGCTCTGAATAGCCAGAGATGGGAAATTGTAAGCAGTAGATAAAAAGGCAAGGGATAGATTTATAACTCAAGGTTCTGATAATGAGAGGCACAAAGGGGACAAATACGCTATGCAGATTTTGAAGTAATTTCAAGTTGCTGCATCCCCAAAATGTGCAGAACAATGTTACACTCCTTAAGTGAGGATGGCACATATTGCCTTAATTTCTGGAGAACGTGGAATGGAAAGGGATCCGCAAAAGCGTAGCTTCATTGTGGTCAAGGTTAACATCAGTAGCAATATTGTTATGGCGCGTTTACTTGATATGAAGTGGTAAACACAGACTTACCTCTGTGATTTTTTTTCTCACACTCATGTATCTACATGGGTCTTGGACAAACTGAATTGGACAATTCTCCCATGGAACATATTTAATAAGTAACTGACTGACTCTACTCCTTCAGTCCTACCATGGGCACAGAAAAGAAAAAGCCTAATAAATATTGGTTTAAAAATATAGCTATAGATTTCTTAAAATATACTTAAAGTGAAGAAAATGGTTTATGATACTGTAATGCAGAAAGTTTTATAGTATAAATACATATCTAAAAGAAATTGGAGTAGCTACATCATTATTATCCAGGGCCCACTTGAAGATCTAGCATTTTTAAGACGAGATAAGAATTTTAAAATTTGTATTAGTACATGATTCCTGTATATAATAATTACATTCACTGTAGGGGATTGATACATGTGTGTAACACATCTCAGTTAAGATGATTATATAAATGTAACAGTAATATTTACTAGGAAAAAACTTTAACTTGAATACATTTCATAAAAGGATGTATGTATGATAAATATAGACAAAACAAAATGAAATTTTGATTAAGTTCAATTTTTCTCAAATGGAAAAAGGATCAAGAGACAAAAAGACGGGGAGGGAGGGAGGGAGCAGAGGGAAAGGGGATGAAATGGGAACAGAGATGCGCTGTGTCCGTGCACTGAAGAAAGCAAATGTTACATACTGCAAACATGTACTAATTACATGTACCAATAATGTGTACTAATACAAATATAGAATCAGGATGGCAAAGAAAAGAAAGAAAGACTTTGCTGGACTTACCAAGTATAGGCAATTGCCTGACAATGTTCCCATGCACCAATGGTGTTGTTTCTTTGAGTATCATTAGTGTGATATACTAACTCTATTTGTGATAACGTCCTTTCCAACATTCTAAGATTCTAAATTCATTTTTAAAGTAACTGGATTTTAGCCCCTCCATCTCTACATCACAATTCTATGTTACAGAGAGCCTTTGCTTTCAGTATTTTGGACCTGGGTGGAAATACATATCAGCTAATAGAGCACTTAAAAGAAATATTTCAAGATTTGCTGTAAACCCATTAATATTGGTTTCTTGTAGGAGTCTGTCAAGGGCTCTTACTGGAGATATGCCAACAGTCACAGTGTTTACTGGACTCTACTTACACGGAAAAGTATGCACATTATAAAGTTTAAAAAAGACAATATTCCAAGAAACATAAAAAGTCACAAACTAATGAAATCTTAGATAAAAATTGAAGCACACCCTTCAGAGAAATGTGTCATTGTGCAGAATTTATCAAGTAGCACTAAGGAGAAGAACAAGATTTAATGAATAAACAATACAAGAAAAGAAAAACAATAAAGAAGATGACAAAAATTGGTTAATTGAAAAGACTAATAGTACATGCAATCTAATAGCAAAATGAAGAGACATAATATTAAAAATATAAATAAGAATTACCAACATGTATGAATGTCGAAGATACAAAAACATATTATGAGGATATCATGAGCAACTTTATGCCCAAGAATTGAAACACATAGATGAAATAATTAACATTCCAGAAAGATGCAGGTTAAATCTTTAAAAGCTTAAAAACTTTAAAAAGTTAATTAAAAACTTTAAAAAATCTAGTATTCCCAAAGAAATAACTGCTGACAGTTGAGGTAAGTTGAAATATATCCTACCAAAGACAAAGAGACATATGCCAACTTTCATCTAACTCATTTTAAAGATGAATTCTTCATGATGTAATTTTCATGCACCTTCTTGAAGGGAAGAAGTGGGATTACCTTCATTCATTTCTTGACAATCATAATACTAGTAGCCATCTAAGAAAAGAGTTAGGCCGACATTAACAAACTGAATTACAATTATAAAAATATTTATAATATATCCTGGCCATGTTGGGTGAGTCAATTAAGAGTAAGAATTATTTTCACTTTGTAAAGATCAGGTAATTTAGTGAAATATAAGAAGAGCTTAAAAAAGAGAAGTTAGTAAGAAGGAAACCATTGTTTTTTAAATTACAAAATCTATTTATGAAGAAATGCTCTGAAAACAGGAATAGAAAGCAGTGTTTTTAATTTGTTAGATTGCCCCCAAATAAATAAATACGTAAATGTTCAGCTGCTCTACAGAAAAAAAATATCAGTAAAGCTCCCTAGGATGATTTAACTGAAACAGGCTGATAGGTGTTTCTGAACTCACTAGTAGTGTATTTTAGAGTGCTTAGAAGGTGCACAATCACACATTATGTAACATTCTCAGCAGATTGCGAGCAGCATCTTGTAATCAAACACATTAATGTTTTCAGTGAAACTTATGAATATTCACGGTAATTAAGATAAAGACTGTAAATAGCCTCACATCTGTTCAGATCAGATTTGGCCTTGGAATAATATCTGGTGCCAAAATTATTAAAAGAAACCAAAGAACTGTCAGATTTTAGAATTTCTTTCCCTTTCTTTTACTTTCTCAATTATGAACAAGGGACTGTCAGTCTATTGGAAGGAGAGAGTTCAGCATAACGGTTATATACAGTTTAAATATACCAAAATATTCTCCATTACTAGGTACAAAATAAAAAATGTAATTTTGAAAATTGTTTACAATTAACAGCTATAAATATAACTAGGACAATTTTAAGAAAAGACACAATTAGCCACATGCTTTCTGAAGAACATGGTAACAGCTTAATGAGATAAGAAATGAGGTCCAGGTATATGGAGAATACTTACCACATTGTACACAGAAAAGTAGGGAATACTTTTCTTATTCTTGCATAGAATGACCCAACAGGGCAAAACGTATTTGAAACCAATTACTATGAGTTCAACTAATGTTCAAAATGTTAACATGAATCCAAAAGGATTTTCAAACAGAATCTAGCAGATTGTAATATAATAAAGAGTAATGACATTGAACAGGTAAATCTACTGAAGTAGGAAAATAAACAGGGATGATCACACAAATAGCCTCTCATTTATAATCATTTTATCTAAAGATAAAAATTCTTGAAGGCATCATCAGTGGCGCTCAATTTTGTTCACGGCTGCTGGTGAGTGCAAAGGTACTAGTTCAAAGCACACTCTTTCTTTAAACATATGTGCAAGTCATCTTTAAATGTGTCCGTATCTCCCAGCCATTCTCTGGGTGGAACAGATTATTCAAGATCGTAGGTTTTCTCAGATCTATTTCTGAATTCCTAGTCCCATTCATCCTTACAATATCCTGTTCTATCCACTCTTTTTTAATGGTATCTAGTATTTAAAAGAGCAAATTTAAAATCCCCAAGCTGTTACACCTAGCAATTGAGAGGGTATAGGAGAGTTTTCTCATCAGGCTGCACACCTTGAGGCAGAAGATGAGCAATCTCAACCCAATGAGAGCTTTCTGGAGTGGAAATTAAGGCTCCCTTGGGAAGAAGAGGTTCATCATAGCGATTGAGCTTCTATTAACTGTATCCAAATTCCATCCACCCTAACCATCTACAGAGGCATCAATTCATCCACCAACTGCAGGGCCATCAACACACCTTGGCTTTACTATGTACTTCTGTATAGCAATATTCTAGACAGTGGATTCTGAGAGCCTGAAGTAAAAGAGACCTGAAAATTTTGCTCAGTGATATAAAGTAATTTTAATCTGTACTAGCACTGGAGGGAACCTTGGTCTAAAACCCCTTTATGTCAGTACATTAAGCTGTGGGTAGTGGTTGATCAGTTGTGGATCATCATCTAGATGGGATAAAAGGAAGATGAGGAGGGACACAGTGCCTTCCCATCTTCAGAGGAGCCCCAGTCTTCACCTTCAGCTTGGATGTCATCTCTTGGTTTGCAGTGCAACCTCTTGCATTTTGTTTTAGATCCTTCATCCTTTGGTATAGATACATCCTGCTTTTGTCACAGACCCATCATCCTCCTGATATGAACCTGCATGGAATGTTGCAGTGACTCCAGACCTTGGACTGATTCCTTTGGTCTCCAGTGTGCGGACACTCTTTGCATGCTTGTTCATTCAACTCTGTGGCTGACCATCGTAAGCCAATCTTGTAATTTCGCATACATTTGTATATCTTGTGTTATATCTGTTTCTCTAGTAAACCCTGACTGATGCACTGATTTTCCCTCAACTTCCTCCAATCCATCTCGCTGTCTCACTTGTCTTGAGTAAAAGTTTCCCCAGGGTTGCCTCTTCTCTTTCTTTGTTTCTTACTTTCTTCCCCATGACTTCATTTCTCCTTTCTCTTTCTCACATACAAAATCATTTCCTACATCTTTCTAGCCATGGAGGAAGTCCCCATGTATTATAACTATACTAAAAGAAATTTCAGATTAGTTTTTCTTTTTATTTTTGTTTGGAGGTAAAATGTAATTTTACACTCTGTGATTCTAATCACATCTTTGTGTAAATCCAGATGTTTACCTAGTATCATTTTTATTTTTCATGAAGAGGTACTTCAACATTTCTTTTAGTGCAATGACTTCTCTGTTTTATGCAAAAATATCTTTATTTTGTGTGTAACACCAGTTCACCACCAGTTTCTCCTGAAAGTAGAACAATTATATATATATATATGTATGTATGTATGTATGTATGTATATATATATATATATATATATATATATATAACTGATTGATTTTAAGGAATTATTTCATTTGATTAGGAAAGACAGAAAGTCCAAAATCACAAATTAGACTGCCAGGCTGGAAGGCAAAAGATGAGTTGATGTTCAATTCTTGAGTTCAAGTCTACATGGAGGAAAATTCCTTCTCTGCTGAGAGAGAGAAGTCTTAACTCTCAAGTCATTTCTTCAACAAATTTGATGAGGCTTTGGAAGGTAATCTGATTACTCGTGTACTGATTTAAATAGTGATAACATCGAAAAGTTGCCATCACGGCAATATTTAGATTTGTGTTTGACCATAAACTGGGCATCATTGTGTAGCCAAGATGACACATCAAATCAACTATTACGTTGTGTGCTGGGGATGTAGCTCAGTGGAATAAGCGCCTGCCTAGCAAGTGCAGGGTCCTGAGTTCGATCCCCAGAACCACAAAAAAAAAAAAAAAAATTCCGTTGTGTGTTCATTTTTAAAAGATACTTTCCAAGATATAGAATTCCACCTTGACAACGGTTTGTTTGTTGGTTGGTAGGTGGTTGCCGTGTTTCATTCTTTCTTTCCTTCAGTACTGTCATTCATAGTTTTCTGTTCTGGGTAATTTCTCATGAAATATTTTCTGACATTGTTATCTTTGTTATTCTGTGCATAATGTGTCCTTTTACTATTTTTGTTACCACTTCAGCAAGTTAATATTTCTATTTCTTCTTAGGATTTAGCTTGTTGGTTATGAAAATTTATAGCTCTCATTAAATATGGGAAGTTTTCCCATATTAGTTTTAAAAATATTTTTATATTCCCCTCCACTCTCCTTCTCTTGAAGCCCTGTAAGTAAGCCCATCTGATATTGTTGCACAGATCACCATGCCTCTGTTCAATTTGATTCAGATCATTTTTCTAATCAGGTGTGCCTAATCCTTTCACTTTCCTGGGCTGCACTGAGTGAAGAGAAATTATCTTGGGCTGCTTATAAAATATATAATATAATTAATGTGCATGAATAGCAAAATTTCCTGTTTATATATATATTTGGAAAAAATGGGCAAGCGGCCAGCAGGAAGCAGGATAGTCACTACTAAATGGTTTCTAAGTCTAAAAGAACCACACAGAGGGCTAAGAAATACCTATTATCAGAGTGGAAAAACTTCAGTTGTAAGGAACAGAACCCAGCACTTATGATCATCAACTTTCACACCATCCAGGGATCCTTGACTTCATGCTTAACTCTCCCCTAATGGTAGAAGTAGAGGGGGCATTTGTATCGTACTGCACTGTTTGTAAGATTTTTCTCCTGGGTGAGCTGTCACTCTCCTTCCAGGCACACTGTGGAATATTTTCTTAAATAAGCATTTTTATCAGTAACTTTGGGGAAGCCCTGGAAAAGCCCTCTCCATGAGCACTGCACGATTCTCAAGACTTGTATCCTATTCCTCAGTAAGTACAAAAGTAAATGCCCAGTCTGATTCTGTCTGTACTCCTCAAAGAAGATTCTTAACATCTTTTTGTCTTCAAATTTGTATTCAAGTTGCTAGTCCCCAGAGAAGTTTCACTACTTGTCTGATAATTAAGATCATAACATATGGAAATTCAATGTTGGTGCTCTCAAGAAATATTGAAATGCTACTCTCAAGACTGTCAGGGTAATATTTTATTTTTCTCTAATGGGCAGTGAGAGTGTCCTTATTTTTGTTTCCAACTTGAGGGAAATTTAAATTTAAGAGACATTGATAGAAAATTTCATTTGAAATGTGAAAGATGCTAACGTTTGATTAGTTAAGATAGGAATTATTCCCTACCTTTAGGCTTCTCAGAATTAATAGTTTGAAAGAATTCAGTGATTATTATATAATAATCTTCAACCTCACAGTATGCATATCCTTCCCATTCAGCTCATCAAAAATAAAAACATTTAACTTAATTGAATAAAATAATACATCATCAGCAAAGCATAGCATCATTTAATGTCTTCAAAATCATTACAAATGGCAGAGTACTAGATAGTTAACCTATTACAGGAACATCTGGTAATCTTTTAATAAATATGCCCTCAGCTTTATTTACATAAAAATCAATTTGGTCAATGCTGTTTAGATTTTGTGAATTTAATTTGCTTTAGATGATTAAGTAATTAATCAACTATTTGGCTACTTATGATTAATTTTCTAACATAATGATGAACAATTACAATCTATCAAGTAATTTATTTCTAGTAATTGCATATCACCTTGAAATACGCAAACACCATGAAATGCATTTTAATAAAATGATCTATAATACTGTTGCAGTGGCAGGTAGAAACTTCAAATGACAGCCAGGATTTGAAAGCAGATTTATTTACATTGATGAGCACTGATTGGGATCATTCCTGAAATGTCAGGCCCCAATCTCTGGTGGTCCAGAATCAAGTTAATAATATCCTTCAGTTACTGCTGGCTGATCAGGTCTGCAATCTCTTGAATAAGTATATGGTGAAGGCTAAATTTTAAAAAAAGGTAAATGGAATGATTTCAGGGTTCCAGGAGGATCAAAGCCCTCTCACAGAATTTGAGATTCTCTCATGGCTAAGACCAAGACCTTCTCTGGGTAGCCCAAATTTATTTGGTTATCAGAAGAAGGGACGGGGAGTACTCAAGAGTGGAATTAGTCAAGGACTTCTCCAAGTAAGGCATTAAAGTAATTCTTAATAAAGATAAAATTAATCCACACCAGAGTGAGATACCTGCAGCTATAGTCTTTATCTATAAAGAGATTGAATCCAGGTGTCCTTGGCTGTGATCTCGTCTTATCTTTTGAGGCTTCCTGGCTTCATCTGACAGTTCAGGTTTTAGTAGGGATTAGTGACTCACAGAGGTTCAGTTACTGTGACTCCATTGCCCACGAGTGGCCTAGGCTTTGGACAGGTTCACAGGTAAACATAAAAAGCCAACTGGTTAATTTAAGTCCTACTTGGGAGTGATTCATTGTCTCTATCAGTGTAGGGCTTCTATATGATGTACAGGAAGGAGGTACAAAGGTTAGACAGAACAGCCTGGCAGTTCTTCTGATTAGCTGCAAGGTGAGGTTATTAGTTACAGAGTAGAATAATGATCGCCAGAACATGAAGCTTAGTACAATGGTACAGTCAGGCGTCCTACAGGTTTTGTTGTATGCTCACAGTTACAGGTGTCAAGCATGTAATTACAAAGTCATAAAGCAGTTACAGAGCGAGGAAGTATCAAAAGAACAAAGTTTAAACGGAACGATTTATCTTTATAATTGTTTCCTTTCATCAGAGCTCAAAACGATTTCACAGATAAAATTATATCTTCCATATTTTTTCTTACTTCTTCTTCCTTCACAAATTATGAATTATTAACCTTTAGCTTTTTGACAAACATACAAAAACATATTTTTTCCAATTAAAGATTAGAATGTAAAGCCCCCAAATTTAAATTACTGTGCCAGGGAGATGGTTTAGCAGCACAGCACTTGCCTGGCAAGCACAAGGTCCTAGGTTAAAAACAAAAAGTAAATTATGTGGACAGCTATCAAATGGCCCAGTTAAGGCTGAAATCTGCTTACTTTATTAGTACATTTATTGTTACATCATCCTTTTTCTCATGCTTTTAAGGTAAGTGCATATTGGGGTTGAGACCTAAAATGTCCCCTGAGAGTCCCATGTATTAGAAATGTGCCTTGGTCATGGGAAGCTATTTTCAATGGTAGATTCATCCACTGATAAGTTCAGTAGCTGAATGTACTATTAGAGTGTTGGGCCCGGTTGCAGATCAGCTCGTGGGAGTATGGCTTGAAAGGCTGAGCCTTGTCCCTTTCTCTTCCCTTTTCTCTCTGCTTCCTGGTGGACATGACAGGAGCAGTTTACTTGCACCACACCTCTCTGCCAGGCTGTTGCTCCCTTGGAGCTACTTGAGCACAGAGGAAATTTACAACCCAGATAGACTGCTCTTCCTTTAAGCTGCAGGTGTTGAGTATTTTGTCTCAGCAACAAGAGAGTGACTCGGACAGTATCTGTCTTAGTTAGGGTTGCTGTCATACAGTCTCACAGGTGGTGTGTTTAAACAACTATTTCTTGCTCACAGTTTTGAAGGCTAGCACGGCAAGGTAAAGACGGTAGCATGTTCAGTTTCTTGGCTGGGGGCTTCCTTCTAGGTCACAAATGGTGACCTTTTGCTGTGGTCTCACATGGTGGAGAGTGAGAACTCTGATCCCTTAGCCTCTTTAAATGACACTAATTCTATCCTGGGACTCCAATGTCCTGACCTCAGCTAAACCAAATTATGCTCCTGATGGCCCCATCTCCAAATGCATTACACTGGGAATTAGGGCTCCAGTAAGTGAATTTTGGGAGGACATCAGCATTCAGTATATAGCAGCATACAAATGAATTTATTTCTGGGAATTCTTGAAAAAAAGGGTAATGTAGAAAACGTTTTCCACATTATAATAAAGTGCTATAGTGTTAAATTATCCTGGGTTAAGGAAGCAGAAGAAGGCAGAATCAGGAGCAATAAAAGTCTTCTTCTGTCAGGTCATCACATCCTGCTTGATTCTGTCACTAAAAACTCTCCTACTTAAAAAATAGTGCTCATAGCTTAATTGACCAAAATGTTTTGATGAACTTGCTTTGTGTTATTATTTTACCTGTGCCAGTCATTTCTAGAGCGGTGTGAGCTGACATAGTGGAGATTATGAAGCCTAAAATCCAAACTTTTAAACAAACTGACTTTCTGGGATGTAGTATGTTCATTTCAAAAATGGAGGCCTTATTGTGGAAATTTCCAAGAACATCATTCTTGGTATTTCCAAGAATATTATTATATTATGTGCATGCCAAGATTAGACTTCTGTTCACTAGTACTCTTCATTGATTTTTAAATAATTATCTTTAACTTTGAAATAGTTTTACAGAGTAACTATTACCAAAAAAGCAAACTTCCTTTCACCTAGAAAATGCTTTTGAATGCAATTTTGATCCTCATTTTTCTGAATATGAACATTGAACCTTTCTCTTTTGATAATCCAAGGAGGAAAGTCCTCAGATGCTCAGAGACTAGCACATGAGCTATGAAAGGCAGGTATTGACAACACTTTCAAGTTGTTTATTTGAAAATATTTGGCAGGCTGAAGGTCACTCAATGAAACTATAAATTGATCAAATGTATGTCTAATGCATTGTTTGTTCTCATATATTCACTTGTCTTATTTTAATTCTAGAGTCAGCCATTACCAATGTGTTAGTCAGCACCCCTGTCACTCAGACAAAATGTCCAACACCTGCAACTGAAAGGAAGAGAGGTTGATTTTTACTCAAGGTTTTGATGAGTCATTCACGGTTGGCTTACTCCAAATCAGAAACAGCATGGGGGAAGTGCCTGGGCAGAGGAAGACTTTCTCAATCCGTGGCAACCAGGAAGCTGTGAGAGAGGCAAGGAGCCAGGGAAAAGAGAACATCCTTCCAGAGCAAGCTGCACCGAATACCTGTGCCAGGCCCTACCTTCTGATGCGTGGGTCTGCTAGGAGGCTTTTCAAATCTAAACCCAATTACAAAGAACCAGAAATCACTTTTAAACAAACTCTAAAAGAAGAAACAAACTACACAATCTCCTAGAGGAGAATGGTTTCAAATTTTTTCCATGAAACTGGCCCAGATTGAGACAGTTCTGACTTAGGGTAAGGACACTGAGGTGAACTACTGACAATTTGTTATATTACCAATTTGGAAAATCACCTCAACCTTCACTGATATGATGTCAACCTGTCATGTTGCAAAATTTTCCTTTCGTCCTGGCAGATCGTTCAGCACAACTACTTTTTGTCAGTCTTCCCCACTTATAGGTCAGGGGTTAGGGGAGCACTGATTCTTCTCTTTTGATAAATAAGTTGATAAATAACTGTACAAAATACCATCCATGAGCCAGAAGTTTCTAGACAATTTCCTGGTCATCTTTTGTTGCAATAGTGTAGAGTTTTCTAACACTGTGCAACAGAATTTCAGTTATTCCTTGTTGAATATGACTTCATTGCCAGACAGTTCTGATGATTCCAGTTCCTTCTCAGAGATGCTGTTTTTTCCTTCATAAAATATCTCTCACTGTATCACAATATTGCACTTAATTCTCTACATGCCTAAACTCTCAACTGTATCCTAATATTCCTTAATGTCAGAACTTTCCTTCATACCATTTTTGATGTTCTATGTAGAGTAACATTTTAATTTCTGAATTGAATGTCTAAATTCTTTCTTTTTTAATGTTGTTATGGTTTTTTTTGAGGGGGTTGGTTATCCATATATTAAATAGTTTTTCTGTCTAATTTAGAAGTACGTAGCACCCAAATTTACAAGAGGGGAAGTTTAATTTCGTTCATGATTTCAGGAAATTTAGTTCATAGCAATATGGCTCCAGGGCAAATACCTCATAGCTGAAGGGAATTAGGTAGGAAATTTGCTCCAGCCCACATCTCAGAAACAGAGACAGGGAAAGAGCACCAGAGAACAAAACTGTGTGAATAGCAGATATCCCTAGACACACCCGAGATGCACTTTACCAGCCCCAAAGTTGTCTCACAAGCCAATCCAGTTGACAATCAAGATTAACCCTTGTGAAATCTTTTATTGCTATCTTTTTCACAAGTTAGGAGACAGCAAGCTGATCGGTCATAAAAAACACATACTACATAACATATTCTCTGGTGCTATTTTTGCTACTTTCTCATAACTAAAGTTTGCACAAACATTTGGGAATGAGAGGATGGTGAAGACATACATGCTGGTGATTATCCACATGTGCAGCTTTACTCAGTGTCAGACACGGCATTCTCACGCTCGTTGGTGAGTTTTGTGATTGTCTGCTTTTTGGAAGTTTATGTTTGTTCTTTGTGTGTGTGATGGGGGTACTATAGAGGAAACCTAGAGACTTCTCAAAGCAATGCTTCCCCTACTTTTGAAACAGGGTCTCATCAAGTTTTTGAGGTTGGTCTCAAACTTGTGATTCTCCTGCTTCAGGCTTCAGAGAACTGTTATTTTTGTTATTATATGTAAGTATCCAGGTCACATATCTCTCTGACATCACAGGTGTGTGTGTTTGTGTGTGCACACATGCTCATTTGCATGTGCCTTATTTCCTGCTAGACTACTTTCCTTGAATATGGAGACCATGCTGTATTTGTGGTGAAAGGACATAGGAAGGGTGTGTGTGTATGGGGGGGTAATATATTGACTCTGGGATCATAAGGACCAGCAAGTTAAAACTCTTCAGAGCAGGCCAGGAGGGTAGAATTCTAGGGAAGTATTGATGTTGGATATTGGGTCTGCATATGGTCAGGAGACAGAAGTCCTTCTCCCCTTCTCCCTTGGGGAACCTGAGCAGACAAGACCCAGCCATGTTATACACTGTAGTCTGTTTTTCTCAATGGTGACAGAGACCCTCTGACTTACGGTGGTTCTATTTTTGATTCTTTGACATGATGATAGTACAAAAGTGATATTCAATAAATATCACAGTTGAGATTTCAAATTTTAATCTTTCTCCAGTAGTGATGTGTAGCACAATCCATTGATGTTTTAGGCAACGACAGTGAGCTTCAGCTCCCCACCTACCAACCAATCATCAAAACACAAGCAGCTCTACAGTATACTGCATTACTCATCTATGAGGTTCCATAAGGTAAGTTGGCAACGTTGTATAATTTGATTTGATAATCTTGCAAGTGTGCTCATGTTGCTCTTCTATCGCTAGAAGATTACATTTTAATGGTAAGACATAAACCAAGGACTGCATCACGTGGCCCTCTGTAATGTAGGATAATTTACTATTTTTTTAATATTTCCAAAATGTAAGTACACAAACAAAAAGTGGTAACATTCTCCAGGTGATATCTTAAAGAGGCTGTACAATTCTGCCTGTTATTGAAGTATGGATCACAAAGACATAGACATAATTCTCTAACTTCTTAAATATATTCATGCTCAGAAAAAACAGTTCCAGCAGCTACTCATCAGATATCATACATACATCCTGCAAGGATAACTTAGTTGAAGCAACAACCAACAAGTTGTGGCTAGGATTTGCTGTGGTTTTGCTTTGTTTAATTTCGTTGTTTGCTGTAATATATTACAGAGACTCAGAAGTCAAAACTAAAATACCTATCATTCTGAAAAACCATCATAACTCTAGTGCTTTCCATTCACCTAGTATTAAATACTAGGTACTCAAACTACATAACCACCCTTTGGTAAGAAAAATAAAGTAGAAATCATTTAGATCTAAAAGAGCTTGATTTTTTTTCATCATAAAATCCCCTCAGGGTGCCTTGTCCCCACTTTAATTGGTCCTCTGCATTTAGGTCCCTAATGGTTCCCACCTAAAAACTAATTCTGTGATATGTTTATCAAGTGTGTTATTAAAATGCAAGCCATGACACTTACTTTTCTGCTTTGCTTTATGCAATGGAATGCTTTTCATTGTATTGCTGATTTTGTTTGCAGAAGTTTTGATTGGAAATTTTAGTCTAATGTTCATGAGAAGTAAAGATTCATTAAAGATAAAAACTTATGCCATTTCAATTTGTTTATTAGCAAATCTATTCAATATCTGAGGTATATCAGGCACTAAAATACATTTAGGCAAACCCAGTATAGTGAGAGACCATATTTTCACATAGGATCTAGACTTAGACACACTATTAGATTATCAATATCCTTCCTTTAATGCTATCCTACTTGATAGCTTTCAGTATAAAACATAAATAATCTATCAGGTAAGTAAGCTCACAACTGGATAGAAAGCAAAGTAGAATCTACTGACTTTTTAATAAAGATGCTGTAGTCTGTTTTAAATAAAACAA
This sequence comes from Dinomys branickii, assembly GCA_004027595.1. Classification (NCBI taxonomy): domain Eukaryota; kingdom Metazoa; phylum Chordata; class Mammalia; order Rodentia; family Dinomyidae; genus Dinomys; species Dinomys branickii. The sequence continues at coordinate 222,217 of PVLD010000355.1, read as the reverse complement.
ATCTGAGATCGATCTTTTTCTCCGTTCTCTCCTATGTCCACTCTTGTTTCTCCTTCCCTCCTTACTTGCCTAAGTGTTAGTTTAACTTAATTTTTTGTACCAGCAAGATCCTGAGGCCAGGAAAACGTACTAGCTGGGAAACAAAAATCACAGAGAAGAAAATCTACAATAACAGCATTTTAGTAATCATCTCAGTGACTATGTTTTCAGGGATTTTTTTTTTTCCTTTTTTAGAAAAGTATAATGGCACCAAAGTGGTGCTTTGAAGATTAATGAAGCACTAATGGTAAACCATGTCAACTCTTGAGATATATAAAAATAACCATAGACCTAACTGAATTTTGAAGTAACTCTGAAGAGTCAAAGTTCTGAATCTCTCTTCTAGGTGATTTTGAGTCAATGGTGTACTGCAGACACTAACAGTCTGTCAATTTGCTCCTCCTTCAGAGGAGCAATTGCTTCATGAAAGCTGATGCTGGTCACATTCCACAAGAAGAGCAGCAGAGATGGGTTAATTGTGTGTAGTTTTTATAATAATGTACGGGAAGGAAAGCAACAGGATACAAATGTTGGTGTCCTGTTGACTTTTTTCTGTCCTTCAAGGAAGAAAGTCAGTCAAACAGCCATATTATAAAAATAAAATGAAATCCTGCATCTTGTCCTGCGTGATGTCAAAACTGATATAAAGCTTACTCCAGCAGGAGCTGGAGAAAATCCTACAAGCTCATATGTGAAGTAAAACAAGTTAATCAAGGCAAAAGTTAATCCTATTTTATGGACTTGTGGCCAGTGCAGGACTTAAATCCTTGCAAACATCCTTTAAGCCTTTCCTTTAAACATTAGCACAATATACTTTTCTAGCTTTCTAAGAAACGAAAATGGAAGCAAGGCAGATGACATGAGTTGTCCTTTTCCTCATGTTAATAAAAGGAAAAAGTTTTAAAACTATAATTGATTTACTTTTCCTCATGGATATTATCTAGTTATAAGTCTTGCTACCAAGCTCTTCTTTCCTGGGGTAGTGAACTTCTGGGAAAATTTAGACAAAACTCAGTAACTCATAGATTTCATTCATGAGATTTGATTTTGTTTTAAACTAAGCATCAAGTTAGTTATGTCCTATGTGTTGGATAGGGGACAAAAGAGTGACTTGAGGACCCTAAATAAAAATTTCCTCACCAAATATGTGAAAAGATATCTTAATTAAACATTGAAGATCACCTGTTTGTGTATGATGCTGAATGTAATCATATGATGGGGAGATGAAAGAGAATATTAAACATTAGAAAACCAAAATAAGACTAAGGCACTGGCAGAATGTTAGATCCCTTTACTTAGCATGCAAAGCGGGCATCATCTTGACTCAACCTGTATTTCAGATACCACAGAGTAGAAAATAGCAGAGTGAAAGAGTCAGTTTCTAAGAATATTCTGGTCTCCAAGTTCACAACTTTACAGTTGAGTGTGAACTTCAAAATCTACTACAAGTAAATGACATGGAAATGACAAGGTGAATGCACCATTCAAAAGATGGTGGGTGTTATCACCATGTGCCCATCAGTGTGCTATGCTCTTCATGAATTTGTACCTAAAAGTCATTTCCTGCATCAGAGAACCCACTGTCTAGTAAGACCTTAAGAGATTCTGGATAAAATGGTATAATATGCCCACTCTGCTGATGCTGACAGGGTGTGTGAAAGAGAGGAAGACTCTGGCTGTCTAGATTCAGATGTGTGTGGGGCGTACGATGTTTATGAGGAATCATTGTCCATGAAATCGTCAATGGAAACTGTATCTGTCAACTTGGACTGCTATGTTGAAACAATACAAGATGGGTGGTTTATACCATGAAAAAGTATAATATATTAAATATGTATCATATATATATATATAATTTATAGACATGAAAAGTAGGAATTCTGATGTCTTTTCCACTCCTCATAAAATAATCATGTAAAATTAGGACTCCAACAATAAAACCTCTTTTTACTGATTCTTGAAATGTCCCAGAGGTTGAATAGCTTTTATCCAAAATGCTAGAAACCCAGAAGGTTTCAGATTTTGGATGTCCTTCATATTAAAATATTCAATAGACATAATAAGATATGTTTAGGTATGATTAAAATCTAAAACTGAATTCATTTATAATTTATTTACTCTGTATAAACATAGCCTGAATGTAATTTTAGAGAAAGTTTTGCAATAATTTTATCCATGAAACCAACTTTCATGGTGTGGAATATTCCATGTGTGGTATCATGTGGGATCTCAAAATGTTTTGCATTTTAAAACATTTTGGATTAAGGATGTTCAACCTCTATCTCTGTATACAGTCTCCAAATTGGGAGTTAAGACTTCCACATATGAATCTGGGGTCAAAATAATAAATTCCATGTATAACAAGAGGGAAGCACAAATCAGAAGAAAAGGCTGAAGTATTGCCTACACTTGACAAAGTCACTTGGGCAGGAAGCACTGGAGTAGCTATCAGAGTGTCTCCCACTGAGAGGATGGTCGGAACATTGTAGCTCCAAATCTCTGGATTCCAGCAGTTCCAGAAAGGAAATCATCTTAAACAAGGAAGCTACCTGTAGCTGAGTAGACCTTGAAGTTACAAAGCACTGGAAACCATGTGGTGACTACATTCTCTACAGGAAGGCTACCAGTCTTTTCTTAAGGTGATCTGAGCAGCACCAATGTGTCTAACCCAGGGTGTCTACAGTTACTTTATTAGGTATTTCACTGTACTAGAAAATTAAATATTTTAAAGTCAGAATTTAAGGACAAATGGAGATTATAATTGAGAGAAACTATTGAGACCTTCTGTTTATTGACTCACTGTGTGTATTTTATCCAAATTTTTTCTAATTTATTCCTCTGAAATGTAGTGCAAGCTCTGTAACACATGACTATAGAGCCTTGCAAATATTTGAACTTCTTTGTCTCCTCCCTGGCCTGTAGCCCTTCCCAGATCTGCTGTACCTATTTTCTTTCAGATAAATGCAGGTGAATTCTTTTCTAAGATAAGTCCCTAGTGTCACTAGCTAGATCAGAATACTTTTTACAGACTGTCAGTCTGACTTGACTTTCTCCGATGATTATTCAAGTGCAGAGTAGATGTTATTTCTTTTAGCTGTAAAATCTAACACCCATCTTAGAAGCCAAGTTAAAGATGTGACTAAGTCAGTGATCTTTACAATGATTGAACTTTTTCAGAGTTCATTTCCCACCTCCACTGCTTCACCTTAGTATTGAGGCAACACACTTCGGTGTGAGATGTAACTGTTGTAACGCTGACAAAGCAAAGAAGAGCCACATCTAATTTGTTCCCACTTTTACTTAAATTGAGAAAGTATCTTCTTGCCTAGGTCAGGAGGAGCTTTTCATATGTCCCGTGGAAAATGCTCTCAATATCTTTGGGGAAAATATCATTTTTCAGCCTTGCATCAGTTTCCTTATTGAAAATGATTCTTTTAGTGTTTCCCTGATTGAACCATGATTTATAAGCATATTTACCTCTTCAAAAGAATGTTTACCCTTCAAATGATGTCTGCCAACATAGTATCACATACATTCCTTCTCCTAATTTATCTTAAAATAAGTATATGAAGTGCATGGAGTAGGCGTTATTTCTAATTCATAAATAATCTGAGTCCTGACTGCCCTATAAATTTTATAAGGAATAACAAAGTGACCTATTAACGAAATCAGCTAGAACAGCCCAACCGATGACCGCCTGCATATCTTTGGTATCATTCTCAACAGAGTTAGAATGCTCTTCCTTAAGAAGAAACAGAATTCTAAGCTATAACAACAACAACAACAGCAATAATAATAATAAACCCAGGTACTGGAAACCACTGAAATTTCTATGTCTTTTTAAAACTTCATTGAGAGCTAGATTGTTTCTCAACCTTATACTTTTTCCAGAAAGTTTAATCACCATTTTGTTATGGAAGCTACAACTGCTTTAACCAAAAACAAAAAAAGAAATGACTACTTTAAAATTTCACCTTATATCACACACATATATGCATGCAGCAGCTCAATGTCTTTGCAAAGAAAAACAGCATAAATAATTGCACATCAGATCTGCACCAGCACTCCTTAAAAGTGAAATCTTTTTTACATTCTTCTTTCTAAAAGCCCATTCTTTGATTGTTTTCATCTTCCTGATGATTTAAGTAGAACAATGAAAATGAAAGCTTGAAAATGGCTTTTAATTAGAAAAACCTTTTTTTGTTATTGTACTTAGCATTTCCATTAGGGGAGCAAGGCTCTGTGGAAATCTTCCTAATACATATTTGCTATTCCTTTGAAAATATATTTGACTATTACAGCAAATGAATTTTTTATAATAACATTGCTTTTAAAATTATAATATGGTGTATATCAAACTGCAAAGTTGACATCATACTAGCTGCATTATGTTTGCAAGGAAAAGCTTTGTAAAATAGATTATTAATTATCTGTAAAATTTTATTGGAAGAGAAAACTGGTAATTTTCTCCTTTATAAATTTATTATTTCATCGATCATGTGCTCTCCTTTCAAGGCCCATTTATCTATTATTATTCATTCAAATTAATTCAGATAAGCTCTTTCCACTAATACCCTTAGAAGCAGTGGGAAATAAACATAATTTTCCCTCCCTAATTAGTTCATTTGCATACAGGGTTGGCTAAGGTTTTCGTTAGTATATGGTTTTAGTTCTAAACTCTAAGGGCCATCTTAGAAGTAGAATTAAAGATGTCACTAAGTCAGTGATCGTTTAAAATCCTTGGACATTTTCAGAGTGCTGAAGTCACAGTTATCACTATCAGCCTGAATGATTGTGCCAGGCCGGTCTACGCTACTGTCTGCTTTGCCTAACAGTTTCAGTCCAACTTGTGAAATCACAAGCTCATTGACTATTAATTAAAATGGTCTGACAGGCGGGATATATTTTATCAACATTGAGTTGCATCTAAAGGCTCAAATTGAGCCTATAAGCTCCAAAATCATAATACGATTTTGTATGTAACCTGTGCTATTAATTGGAATATATTGACCTGGAAAGTTAGTATGAATTTCAGTATAAAAAAGGCCGCCACTCCTTTTACTACCACCACAAACAACTTAAATTCATCAAGTATTACTTGAGTTCAGTCTCTGACTAAATGTTTTGCATGAATTTGTGGGCATCTTTTGTACTTTTTACAAATTATGAGGAAGGGGCTGTTATTAACCATGTTTTACAGACTAAAACATGAATGTAGAGGAATGTTAAGAATTTTTCCCTGTTGTTATAGTCTGGGGTTTATAATGGAAACAATACAGAGCACATAATTTATAGGATTATTTTATAATAGTTATTCAGAGAATCACATGCAAGAGGAATGCAGGAAATCTGTCCACTAACTAAAGACCCAAAGAATCCAGCTGAGGGCCTGGATCCCACAGCAATGTGCTGCATGAGTCCAGCTAAAGACCTAAAGCCCATAACAATGCTCCCTATCGGTCCATTTGGAGGCCAAGAGGCCACAACAACATCTCATGCAAGTCTGTTTCATGAATTTACACTGGGAAGGCCCAAAGGTGGAAGCTAGAAAAGTCTATGCCAGGAGGTTAAAGGATCTGTGTTAGAAGGCTGAGGGATCTGCCCTGGAATCAGGAAGCAATGTGCAACGAACCAGAGATCCCCTGAAAACTACCCAGCCACTCTCAGCAATAGCAAGGTCAGAGGCTCCTTGGATGATGAGAACAGCCAAGTCCACATCAGGAAAGTGAGTGCAACAAGCTTTCCAGGACATGGCGTGGTGCACCATTTCCCTCTGGAGCTCGGAAGCCATGTTCAGAGTAAGGACCAGAGCCTCTTCAATGTGAAACACAGCCATTCCCAGAGACAACAAAGTCCCAAGCTTCAGGGATAAGAACAGCCAAGCTCATATCAGGAAAGCCAGCATGACAAGCTCGTCCAGGAGAACCAACGGTTCCCAACAGTTCCTTTTGTTTTTCTCTCGGTCTCCTTTTTATTTCGTTGATAGCAATTCTTAGATGGGCCTTCCACATGTAGCACCATACTGGTTCAGTTCAGCTGGGTGTTCCAAGTTGACCACCAGTTGTCAATCCACTACAGATGGTTTTCAGCTCCAGCAGAATTTGATTTTATGCTTACTACTCTACTGTCTTTCCTTCATGTCAAAATAATCACTGACCTATTAGTTCTAGTGATGACCTTTGTGTTTTTTGTTGTAATTATAGATGGTTGTCCATTTCCTGCTTTGGTCTTTAAATAAAAGCACCTTTTGTTTGAACCATTTATTTTAGTTAAAGAATCTCTTTATTTTTGCAGTGCTAGTGGTCAAAATCAGGGCTTCACATATGCTAGACAAGCACTCTATCACTGAGATACACCCACAGCCTTAAAACTATCTTCTATTATTAAAACAGACTAGTGTGTTGAAATGAAAAAATGTACATGTGCGCTGACTCTGTTCTGAGGCCAGAGTAGTCTCATTCTTCCTGTTGACAGTAAAGGCTCGTTCATAATGACATCAGGAAATTGAGCATCCACATTTTCGCATCTCATGGGTCCATCCATAAAGTAAGGCAGATGTGCAGATGAGGAATAATAAAAAGAATGTACTCATTTTATGGGGCTGCAGGGACTAATTATTACAGAACTAAAAAAAAAGAAAACCCAGATATTTATTCTTTCTTATTTCTGGAGGGCTGAGACCAGTTAAGGTATTGCGAGGTTTGCTTCCTTGTAAGAGAGAATCTGTTCCTCTTTTGCCTCGCTCCTGCTGTCTCAAGTAATCCCTATCTTTCTTTGTTTACAGCTGCATCTCCCAGAACTCTGCTGCCCTTGTGTATCTTTTCTTGTGTCTTATAAATTCACTTGTCTCTTGATTTGGGGTTCACTGTAAATGCAAAATGATCTCATCTCGAGATATTTAATTTACTTACAAGTACAAAACAATTTCTTTACATAATTCACTATCTTAGGCACTTCCCCATCTGTGAATACGATATGTGACATCCAGAATTTAAAGAAGAAAAGTTTAATTTGGTTCGCAGTTTTAGAGGTTCAGTCCATAGTTAGCTGACTTGAAGGCAAGAAGAGGATGTTGAAGGAAAGTTGCTCACATCATGGCAGCCAAGATGCAGAAAAAGAAGGAACTGGAGATGTAGAAACATCATGTCCAGGTCATGTCCCCAGTGACCCATTACTTACCAGGCTTCATCTCCTACTAGCACAAAATCTTACACTTCTTAAAATATCTTCCCCTCTTTCAAATGGTGATACTAAAACAAATGCTTCCTGGCTTCAAGGCTAATAGTTCTTTAGGTTATTTTGCCAGGAAAAAGAGCTCTATTGATGTAGTTGGAGGCCACACAACATAAACACCTAATTTGAGTTGATGTCCAGATAGTTCAACTCCAACGGAATTTTTGACTCTTGTCATGTTTATAATCAAGGAGTGGAAGCAATCTTCAGGCTCCATTCATGAGCTTATCTCTCCTTAAGATATTGATTGCTTTCCTTTCTTTGACTTCACATTCCTTACCTAGTAGCCAATTCTGATAACTTACTTTTCTCTGAAACAATAGAATCTCCTTCAAGCAATACTGAGAAATCCAGTAGTTTCGAGCACAGTGATAGGTGAAAAAACTTAACTATTGCCTTGTGGTTGAAAATGTTTTTATTACTTTTAGTTATTGTGTCAAAGGAAAAAATAAGAATAGGATTGTTGCCCCATGAAAATGAAACCCCAGTGCTCTTGTACTTGCCTGTAAATATCAATTGTAAATGGATAAAATCACCTGAAATTTTATATTGCAGTTCTTATGAACATGCCTATTTCCATAGACTCAGAGTTCAAATAGACTCAGGGTTTGTTTTACCTACTGTTGCTAAATTCATGATTTTTATTTACTGTTTTTAAACCCAGTCTTAGATCTGTCTAGAATACTATCTAACCTTATAGTTTTTATTTTCTAAAATACTTAAAAATGTTTAATTCCAGCTAGAAAACACATAATATATGAGAGAACACATTGATTTGTCATTTGGCATGAAATTCTCCCATCAAAGAAAAAATGTAGAGGTAAAATAATTTTAAATAAAATTGTTTATTAATAATTTATAAATTAGATATCAATCAAATATCCAATTCATGTGTATCTGTCTCATGGGTAAAAGAATTATAATTTTTACTTGCTTTGATATTTGATTTGTACTTCTCAGGAGCTGCAAGAATAAATAGGAAGAGACTGGTCATTGAATGAAAATAGACAGATTTCATTTTCTTCTGAGTAATGGGAAGTACTACATAGCTCTAGTCCAAGCATTGACTTGGCTAATAAGGATCTCAGTGACTCCTCAACTTCCACCAGGTAGTATGATATGACATATTACACTAAATGCCTAGAGAAGTCCTAGTTAATGGCAAAAGGAAAAAGCAGTGAAAGAGTATGAAATGATCTGAAAATATTCACTACCTCAGGGACATAGGAAAGCACAGATACTATAGCAGGGGAGATACTCGTTGCACTTCAGTGGAATCAACTTAAGAGTTAGTGACTAAAATTTTAGTTTAAAGTATTCTAGTTATCTGGGAATTCTATTATTTTATTTTATGTTAACTTATCTTGCTATCATATATGTTACATACAGTATAATGTACTTGTGGACAAAGCTATACACATGCATAGCTAGCAATTTAACCAAAACTATTTTGACATTACAGTAAAAACCATTTCTAACACCCCTGAAAGATTCCTGATGCTTCCTTGGAGAAAATGTGCTGATCTCCAGCCTGATAAGACTGATCTGCTGCTTTCTATCACCCAGAATTAACTGTGCTCATTCTAGACTTTTACATGTACGGAATCATATATTAAGACGTCATTTTGTCAGACATTTTGTTTCAGCACATTGTTTCCATGGTGCAGCTGCGCTGTTTCTATCAGTGCTTTGTCCCCGGATTGCCAAGTAGTGTCCTACTGTATGAACTGAACACACTTTGTTCATCCATTCACCTGTCAAGGAGCATTTCCTCTGCTTATAATTTGCCACTGTTCTGAATATATTTGTACACATTTTTGTAGATATGTTTTTAAATTCTCTTAGATGAAGACAGAGCAGTAAAAATTGCTAGGTTACGTGATAAATGCATGTACAATTTTATAAAATGGTCAGTCTGATTTCTACTTTACAACCCCAAGAAATGTGAGAGGTCTAGTTGTTTCATATTTGTGCTAATTTGCAAGGACGTTCTTCTTGCCGTTTCAGTAGGTTGCTATTCACACCACAGTGTGCCCTTACTTTCGATTTTTACAGATTTCTAAGGTTATTACATATTTTTCCTACTTTACTAGTCATTTTATGTCTCTTTGCATCATTTTTATTCAGTTTTGTTCAGTGTAAATCACTGGGTTGTCCTCTCAGTACAGAGTTGTAAGAATTCTTTATGTATTCTGTATATGCTTTCAATATGGAATTACTTTGCTACACCCAGTGTAGAAACTTTCCACTCTGGTTACTTGCAGAAAAGTAAAAGCTGATGCAACTTAGAGCCATATCCAGGACCACCCAGAGACATTGTTTCTGAATCGTCAGAAAATCCAAAATTTTGGCAAGAGGGCTACTGGAAACATCTATGTTTTGGAGATATAAATGCTGAAAAATGACTAATGCCATCCAAGCTGCAAGCCTGGGCCAAATTATAGCTGGGATTCAGGCTAAAGAAGCAGCTATGGTCCATTGTACCCTCATTCGCAGCCAGAGGGTAACAGGATCATCCTAGGAGTTGTGGTATAGACTCTGTTCGTTTTCATCCCACTGGCTAATCATGGTATAGGGCTAGGCCCGATGTGAGTACCGTGGGGTGCAAACACATGCCCCATGACAGAAAGGGAAGACTCCTTCATGGACACCAACATAACGCATTATAAACAGCTGCAAAGAAGATCGCAACCCATGACAGAGGGTTCTAAATGGTCTACAATATAGACAATGGTCTAAATAATGGTCTACATTGAACCACACATTGTTATTCACACACTGTGCAAATTATTTAATATTGCATCTTGCCTTGGCCATGTGACTTGCCTTGGCCAATGAAGCATTTGACTGTGTGGCACAAGCTGAACATCTAGAGGTCCAGTCCTCTGAGGACACTTGGCAACCTTGACACCATGCTAATGGCTGATCCAGACTACTAAGTTAATGACACGTGAGATGAAAGACATTCATTCTCTAGCAGAGCCTATCTCCCAATGGATCTAAATGAAACCAGACATAAAAAAAAAAAAAAAAAAAAAACTCATGGAAACTCATGGTATGAAACTAAAGGTACTGTTCAAACAAGTCATAGTTTGGGACAAAATAAGTGCTGTCTTGTGCCATTATGTTTTAGATTAGTATGTACAGCAGTCTATAACTGCAACAAGAGGCAAGCCATGGTCTGTCCTGGGGATTGTTGCAATCTTTTAAGAAAGTAAACAAATTGCTGTAGATTTTCCTCGTTCATATATTCTCATTTTTCTCACAGAAATCCTGCTTCACAGACGTGACCCAGTCCTGTAGGTTATATCCACTTCCATTAAGAACAGAATGCCAAATTATCTGGGAGCATATACAACACAAAAATATGCTAAATTAAATAACCTAATTTCCACAAGCTCCAAAGCCTGAATTTCAGGATAGCAAACTCTAAAGAGTGTGTATCAGTCTTCATGCAAGTTTCATTACTGGTAGGTGCGGGGCACATTTTTCCCTCATTCTTGGCCACAGGATACTAAACCAAATCAGAGGCTATCGATTAGTGTTTCAGATAATGTAGTAATCATCTATCTAAGTGAAGAATAACTCAGTGTAATGAAAAACCCATATCATCTTTATATCATATCTTATTGCATTCTTCAGACCAAGTTTATTCTTGCAGTTCACATACCAGGCAGGAAGAGTAGGCAGGATTCTCCACTATCAGCCATTTAATACTTGATTTTTAAAAAATGTTCTTATTTGTATGTTTGAAACAGGTAGTAGTACAATAACCATGAAGAATTGGAACCCATACAGATCATTGTTTTCAAATAAATAAAGCAATGCTTTTATACTCATAGAGAATATCAAGACATAAAACTCTGCACAACCAGATGTGTAAGTATGTAGAAAGCCTCTTACATGCGTTATTTTTATCACTGCTCTACCTTAGTTTAAACTCATGAAAATTGGTCACGTGCAAATAATGGGAGTAAAGATTGTCTTGTTACCTTGCTCTTGTTATCACAAGCTCTTCAAATGTTAGGAAAAAACTTAGTCTCCTCTTTAATATCACCTAATTTTCATCTTATGAGTCCTTCACAGCCAGTGATTCCTGGAAGAAAAATTTACAGTGTCAGAGTGTTGGAATTCCTGCCAATCCTTCTCCTCGGTAAACCTATAGGTTCCAAAAGAGGACTCAGAAGACAGACCCTGGAGAACAATAGACCAGGACCCATCTGAGAGGTAGAAACTCTTGCACTTTCTTTGGTCCCAAAATTTCATGCCAAGGGATCTGAACTGTAAACCCAGGTGGGCTGCCAAGTAGTTCCTAAACTTTATTCAAGAAGAGTAGAGGTTTGAAGTTGAAGAGATGTGGATCAAAACCTTGATATCCTTTGAAGATGTGTTTTACTTGGCAAAATTCCTGTGTTTTCTGTGCTTCTTTATCCTCAATTAAGAACCGGATTAGAGTACATACTCCATAGGTTTGTTGTGGGCAGCAAGTGAAAACGTATTTTAGCTTGTTTAGCACAGAAGTTTGGATTCAGATTCTTAAAAAGGCTACAAACTGTGTTGAGCATAAACGTTATTACAGAAAAGACAAATAAAATCCTCTCAAGCTCCAAATGATCTACATTTTATTGTATCAGATTGCTCATTATTTTGGGTTCAGACCTATAATACTAGGACTACCAAGATTCTCAAGGACAACAGAGGTCACTGGCATGAAAGTGACCCAGTGGTTCCATGTGTTCATGAGAATTGAAACTTCCTTGGTACAATATGAAACACTCAGGTCCTTCAAAATATGACATCAGGCCTCTAGAACTACTGCCAAGTAAACAGTGAGGAAAGTTTCAAATATCAAAGACATATTTATAGTTACTCTAACGTGTGAATGGGGCATGATGAGATTCATTTCTAGGTCAGTGGTTATTTCCATACAATTCATATTATAATTTCTTTTGTGAATTTTTCAGGTTTTACTTTTTCTTCATTTTTCCGAAATGAATGGGCATAACATCAGGGTCCAGGAATGTACATTTTAAAAAATACTGCAGATGTAAATATGAAGGCCATCCATGACTGAAACCAAATTGACTGAATTCTTTTCAAGGATTTTTTAGAAGGAAATCCCTGGCTACCATTGTACTCAGAATCCTTCATAATAAACTTATGGTGAGTGATTGGGAATATCTTTAATTTTCATCTTGTATTGCATTGTCATTCGTCATTTTGCTCTTACAACAGCAAGCAGAAAGAGCAAAACAACACCCTGAATTTGGAGGCAGATTTATTTTTGTCGACAGGCTTTGATCAGGATCATTCCCAGAATATCTGTCACATCTCTGGTGGCCTACGGTTTATATCAGGGAAGCAAGCACAAAGCACCGAGGCACAATGGCTTGTCAGTTATCAGTTGGGGATTGCTTTATAAAATGTGCATCATAACGACAAGCTATTCATCACAGTGACCAGCCATTCCTTTTTTTTTTTTTAATCTCAAGGCCCAACTTTTATTTTAATATTCTAAATTCATTTTTATATTTTAAAGAGAAAAGAACAAAACCAAAATAACAAATACAAAGATGAAAACAAAACAATACAAAAACTATAAAAACAGTGCAAAGAACCTGAAAGAGTAAATAAAACTGAAAGATAGGGTAGGTACATATATATGCAAGTAAGCTCTATGTACAAGTTAGCTAAGGTAATGGCTAAGACCAGGCATTTCTGAGAGACAGAAGCAACTGCAACTGAATCAGAAACTGTTACCTGGGCAACTAAAAGCTGAAGTATACAGGCTGAGGGGGGAATTTTCTGTTTTATTTCCCCACTCTTTTAGTTTCCCTTACAAATGTTTTCTGGGCATAGTACACGTGATCTCTTGAGACAAAGCCCAACCAGCAGCAGTAACAGGGTTGTCAGTGATCCTAGGATGGGCTCTAGCCAAGGTCCCCAAGACTGTCTTCTTGCAGAGTTTAACCGAGTTGTTCTTTAGGAAGAGACGTAATTTAGGCCCGTCTGTTCTGTAACATTATTCTAACGAGGGAGTGAGGGAGTTTCCAATCTGATCTAGGAGAGCATCCGTTCTACCTTGGATGCCCAACAAATCCTGGTCAAGTTTTTGATTGTTTTACACTCTTGGGGCAACTATCCATACAGCTTAAGACAAAACTCACAGCTGGCAGGGGTTGGAGAAGGAAAGACTGTGGTAAGCAGTCTGAACAGGCATAAAATTCTAGGGTAAAAGGTATGGAGCAATCCTGTGAACAGGGCCATAAGTTTCAGCTATGTGTGGACCGGTCAGTGCACCTTCTCTTCAGAGTGAGCCTTGAAAGAGCTGTGCAGGTTAACTTTTCAGCAGATTTAAGGCTGAATAGCAGAAACTTGTAGAGGAAGTCGATATGCATCTGGGTTATATGTGTGGGCAGTAATGTCTACAGATATAGCTGATCTTTTAATTCGTTACAAGCTGTTTCTACAGGGTAATGTTTCCTTTTTGTGTAGTCCACCTATATATCTTTAAATGGGGAGAGCCCACTGTAATGTATGAGGTGAGGGTCGCTGAGCTGGCTGTAGGGGCACGGGTGTCAGTGGTCTGAGCTTGCAGAAAAAACAGTGGGGATAAGTCTGGCTCTGACATTCTGGGAACATCAGGCAAAATTTTCTGCCTGGGGTTGATGTTTCAGTCAACTGTATCCTCAGAGGGAGCTTAGTCCTCTGGACTGGATTATTTTTGCATCATTGGTGGCAGGTTTACAAACAGCTATTTACTGTGCAGATTATCGCTACAGGAGAGTTTTGACCAAACTACTTTTGTTAAGGCATTTTTTCAGCCCAGACAGTTGTACCAGCAGGGTATGGGCAGCAGAAGCCTGAAACATCATATACAGAGGGTGATCACTGTGGCATAGGAAGCATGGAGACTTTGAATCGGCTTTATAGGCATGAGAGGTATATTGTTTGATGCAGGTAGGGTTACCTTGGGAGAGAGCTCAATTACCAATGAGGTATGATTGATAGCAAGCCCCCAGGGTGAGTCCTTTGTCCATACTTCTGGAAAATTTCAGAGTTATGATTATCAGGCATTTCAGGCTGATGTAGTTGCTGTGATGCTTTCTCCCTCCCACAGTACTGTCAGAGGCATTATCAAGTCCAGAACAGAGGACCAACGTGTGAGGGAGGCCAGTCACACCCCAGGAGAGGTATAGTGCACTCAAGCATGTACGCGAATACATGTTTGACGAATGTCCATCAATATCACAGGATCTGCTGTGGCAAAATTTCTTTTCAGAGGGGACTCTAGTGGATAACTTTAATGACATTTTTAAAATTTTGTACTGGAAATCGAACTCAGGACCTTGCTCTTTCCAGGCAGGTGCCTGTGCTGCTGAGCCCTGGCCCAACTTTAATAAATTTGATCATGTTTATTGGCTTCCTGGCCCCCTCGTTGAGGTCTGCCAGGAGAGCAATCTAGTACTGACCTAAGGCTTCAAGGCCCTCTGTCACATCACACTTCACCAATTTGGACGTGCTTGGCAGAGAACTGTGTTCACTCAAGCGTCAGGATCAACCACAGTGCTGGGGACTTTCGACTTGAACTAGGCTTGGGCCCCATCTCCAACACAGCGAAGTCCTTCAGTATTAAACGGAATCAGAAAGGGTTGCTGACATGAAAGCAGGACGTTGTGGTGCAGGAGTCAGAACTGGCAGTCGTGGCATTACGGCTGGATGAGAAGCTTGGGGTCGCTGAATGTGAGGAGGAGGCAGGTCAGACTCAGGCAGAACAGGATAGAGCTTTTCGGGCGTGGTCTGAACCTGAGAGCCTCTCAGGTGATCTTATAGGTTTGTTTTGATGATTAGGATGGCTTTCTTTTCATGTAGCACACAGGTGCAGAGATAAGGTGAGAGGGTTTTTAACCCCTATGGAACTGAGTCCAAGAGAGCTGGGCTTTTATCTCAGGATTTTCACAGTTGGAGGGAAATGTGGGACCAACTCACAAACAGAGGAATGGAACTTTTAAATTTTGATCAGTCCAGAAAGGGTGTAGGGGTTGGGACTCAAAGATCTTGCTCAAGGTGGGTAACAGTCTATCAAGTTGATATGTGGCTACACGCTTGTTTGTGCTTCCCAGGACGTCTGACAGAAGTGGGGTTCATGGCTAGGTGACATCATTAGTGGCCAGGCCCAGAGGCGAATCTTTAGTTTATGCCTCTAGGCAGAGAGGTTTCAGAACTTTAGGATTGCAGTTATCTATCTCAGGCTGATGTAGGAATTATCTTTCTCTCAGGGAACAGTCCAAGTTGAAAGTGCAGAGTTAAATGAGAGGGAGGTTGATTGGCTTGGTATGAAGGAGATGTCCTCCCAGGCTGTAGGTCTGTGCCTGGAAGGAGTTTCAGTTGCTCAGGTGATGGTAAATTTTTGACAGAGGGAACTTTGGAAGACAGACAGTTCTGTTCCATTGTCTACCAGGAAATTCACAGGCTTTCCCCTGACTTTGGAATGACCTTGGGCTGCTGGGGGCTCAATCTGATAGAGCTCACTCTGTCCTATCTATCTAGGCCTCACAGGGTGCAACTCACTTATCAGGGCTGACTGTCCAATTTTCCTCACTCAAAATGTAGGACTCAAAAGGAATTTTCAGTCATTTCAGTTGCGCATTAGATGATGCCCTCTGACCAGGATAGGCTTAGGAAAGTGTCCTTGGCTGAATTCAGTCAATGAACTGGAATTGGTTCAATGAGCTGATAGTGGATGAGTCAGCAGGCATGGTGGTACATACCTGTAATCCCAGCACTTGGAAGGCTGAGGCAGGAGAGTTGTCATTAGTTTGAGACTAGCCTGAGCTACAGTGTGAGCTTAAGGCCAGCCTGAACTACATAGTGAGACCCTGCCTCAAAACGACAAAAAAATAAAAATAAAAAAATAAAAGTAGATGACTCAGGAGCTGGAGGTGCAACTGTGGGAGATGATGAGGATTCCAATGTGGAATTCTCAGGAAGAATAGGCCTTTGTTTTTTTCCTTTTGTTCTTCAGATTCAGGGAATGGTTTGGTTTCATTTTTAACTCTGCAAAAGCCCCTATTCCTGCTGTCAGGGACTGTGGGTTTTAACTGAATAATTCCCATTCTATCTCCCTACAGTGCATGTTGTATATTCTTGAATGATGGCACAACAGACAAAGGGTGGTTGCCCCTCAGAGAGAGACCATTCAGGTGCCCACCTGGTCATGACTGTCACAGGGACTTAGGCGTGACTCAGCTGAAGAGGATGTAAGGATTTCCCTATGCCACATGTCAATTACCACAGAACTGCAGGTGAGGACCCAACCAGCCGCTGTGACCAGTGCTTCCTAGTCTGTGCACAGACAGAGCAGCCTATTTTTATGCTGACTGTTACACTCACTCACATATTCAGCAGGCACTCAGAGGTTAAACATTCCAACCTCCTTCCACTGAGGGTGGCTTTAATGAACAAGAGTTGATAAAGTTCTTCTTCTGCTCAAACTGAGCAGGACTGACAGACTGACTATCTGGGGTACCCCTGGGGGTCACACTGGAATCAGGCAGGCAGGCAGACAGACAGACAGATGCATTGTGCCTTCCTCTCTTTGTGGTCCTATTTGAGCCACTTAAGCAAGGAGTGAGAAATCTTCCTCCAGAGCTCCAAAGGGACTGAAGAAATGCATGGTTTCCTGTAGCGACCTGGAGAAGTCCTTGCTCAATCCATGAAGGCCACGACTAGAAAACAATGAGGTAAGCAGGGTCAGTCTTCCCACCTGATGCACCAGATACAATAACAAGCAGAAACCCTGAAAATGACACCCAGGGATTGGAGGCAGACTTATTTATGTCAATAGACATTGATCACGATCATTCCCAGAATATCAGGCCCCAATCTCTGGTGGTCTAGGGCTTATAAATAAACAAGCAGGAAGTACACAGGCAGAATTGCTCATCAATTGGGGATTGGTCTATGCAATGTGCATCAAGGTAACCAGCTCTGCATCACAGTGACCAGCTGTCATTTCAGAGACCAGAAATAACAACAATTAGAGTAGGAAGTATTACCTGGGCAACTAAGAACTAAAGTACACTGGATGCGAGATCATTTTCTTTTGCACTTTTGGTTAATCATATAAAGCAAGACAAAAGAAAGCACTGTAAAATCAGGGAAGGAAGGCAGTGATAGTAGCTCCCATAATGTTGGAAGTTTGATGTCATCTGGAACCCGGTTCACTATACTGCTGCAACCATCCTAACCCCAGTAGCTGAATAGACTCCTCTGAGGAAAGTGGATACAGGCTTCATGATCATGAAGAAAAGGGAGGAAAAGAAATGGACCACATGTGATTAGCAGGCTCAGTGACTAAGTTTTCTCATGCTTTCAGAATTATAGATCAAGTCAGAAATTGAAAGCAAAAAAAAATGACTAGGGTATTTATAAATCTGGATCAACAATTGGTAGCTAGTCAAAACCATCTGTTTTATTTGCATAGACACAGTCTATAAATTATACACACACACACTTATACACCTCTCATGGATGTAAGAAATATTTATGTGAATAAATATATAGCATGAGCTTGAGAAAGCATCTCTTGGAAGAGAGCCACTTCCAGAAGTTCAGAGGCCTGAAAGATGACTTCCAGATTGGGAGAGTCTTAGCGAGAAATTTTTCAACAATTTTATTGTGCTAAAGTTGACACACATATGTTGCACATGTTTGGGTTGCAGAATTTTATAAGCTTGAAACTGTCACCACAAACAAAATAATAAACTTATTTATGCCTTTCAAGCTCTTCCCTTGCTTGTGTATAATCCCTAAATCTAAATCCTTTTCCAGTCATCCATGGGCTCAGTTTCTGTCAGTATTTGTTTCATTTTCTTGAAATTATATATACACATACACATACAACAAATACTCTTGTACACCTATCTTCTTTTATTCCCCATAATTATTTGGCGAGTCGCTCATGCTAGGGTATTAATCAATATTTCAGTCATGTATGTGAGTATACTACATTTGTAAATAGGCTGACATGTGAGTTGTTTGCAGGTTTATGCTGATAAAAAGAATACTACCATGAACATTTGTGTGTAAATCACCATTTGGCCACATGTTGCTTTATTCCTAGGTAGGTGTCTAGGAGGAAAATGGATGGAGGGGCCAATAGGTTAAATGCTCCTATAACATTTGAAGAACTGCCAATCTTCAAAGTTGTGTCATTTTACATTCCCATCAGCAGGCTATGAGAGTCTTATTATCTCTACATTTTCACCATCCCTTGGTATGACCAGTGTTAATTTTAGCGAATTTAGTGTCACTTTATAGTGCTACTCGTTATTATTATTATTATTATTATTATTATTTTGGTACTGAAAATCAAACTCAGGGCCTCACGCTTGCCAGGCAGGCGCTGTGCCACTAAACTCTTCCCCTGGCCCCAGTATCTCATTGTTCTAATTTGCATTAGAACATCCATGATAAATAATGTTAATCTTGTCAGCTGCTTGCTTACTGTCCATATATCTTTTTTTGTGGCGTATCTGTTAAAGCCTTTTAATACATCTTTAAATGTTAATTTGTTTACTTTCTTAGTATGTAGTGTTAATTTATTAGTATTCCATTTAAAAAGATTCGGGCCACATGTGTGATTTGTAAAAATTTCCTCCAAGTCTGTTGCCATTTGAAGAAAAGTTTTTAATGTCCAGCTGTAGTGCTTTACAGTTTAGCGGGTTTCCGTAAAGAAGCAGTGTTAGCTGAAGTTGTTCTCCCTTAAACATTCTTTCTGTTGCTACCTGTGCACCTTGTCCTTCCCTAACGTTCCCAAACATGAACACTATGTCTGGGATGAACACTGGAACTTGTCACCTGTTTCTCCACCATAGTGGTGACATATATACTATGTTTGCTCTTATGTTATGATTGTCTTCTTCATACTGTAAAGGAACGACTAGAAGTGAGACTTGTATTTCACAGGGGCTACGTAGCTGATTTATAATTTCTGAATAATTAGAATGATACATTGGGACATTGCACTGTAATGGTGAAGAGGAGAGGTCATCATAATGTACACAGTGAGAGCATTTGTACCTCAGGACTTCCTGACTATGAGGATGTGTAATGATTCAGTGGAATCCGAGGTAGCTGCCATGGCTATAACTACATAACTTCTGCAGAAATAACCATCTCTTGGTATGGACTCCCAAAAGAGAGATGTGCTTTTTCTCTACTCTATCAGCATGCTGGCCTGTAAATTGCCCCATTAATGTTCTTTGCAGCCTCTTCTGCTCAATGTACTGTGCACCCTGTGCTATGTCTCCCATGTGTATATGATAGAGCCTGGCATGTAGCAGGGAAGCACAATCAATGTGTGTTGAAGAAACAGGGTTAGTTGTGAAGAAGCAACAATTCTAAATTGATTCTTTAAGGTAATCATTCCATCATTTAGCAGATTTGACTTAATGTCTATGAATAGGTTGCCTTTTAGGCTTGATTCTAATGATCACAAAAATTATATAACTTCTGATTTCAAATCATGTGGAATCAATTTAAACTTGGTAATCACTGAAATAGTTGAGATGATTTGGGGCTGTGTGCGGAGATGAATGCCTTTAATCTTAGCCACTCAAGAGATTGAGGTTAGAAGGTTACTAAGTTCAAAGCCAGGCTGGGCATCTCAGCAGCAGCGAGTCGTCACCGTCATCCTCACCTCGTCCTCCTCAACCTCATCATAAAGTGTGAAAAGGACTGGAGGTGTAGCAGTGTGTTTGAGTGTTTGCGTAACTTGTACAAAGCCCTGGATTCGATCCTTGGTACTGACGTAAAATATTAACAGTATTTTAACAATAATAAATTGACTCCATTGACTCAATTGGGAATTTTTGGAGATTGATAATTAGTACAAAGTCTCAAGAGTTGTTAGGATTCTTCACCACAGTTGACTGACATCATGAAGAAAGTCAACGATAAGGCAAGAGTTCCAATTTAAATTGTGAAGTTTTATATTTTCCAAACAGAAAATTTGTATCAATATGAACATCACCTCATTTGAAGACAATGATGGGAAAGTGGGGTATTGCTGTATTTATCAAAATATTATAGTTCTGGCAAGGTGTATTACCTTTTCCACATACTCAGGAGTAAAAAATGACTGAGCTTCCTTTTAGTAGTGAACATTAATTTCAGTATTAATTTAAAAAGAATCAGGCACTAAAGATTGCTGTTTTAAAAATCTCTAACCCTTCAATACCATTCTTAAGTGTAAATTAATTTAAACAAACATCAATGCATATTGAATGTAATAAAGAATTATCTTGGTACATCTTCAAAACTGAATATTTTCCAAATAACAAAAAAGAAACATAAAGGACAATGCTATGGGCAAAATACAATGTTTTCTGCAATTTACTTAACATCTAAATGTTTTGTCTCATCTAATATAAATAATATGCTTCTGGAAAAACTTTGTAGTTGCCTGAGTCGATCAGACTATCCCTGGTTGCAAAGGACCAGACAGAAGTCTACGATAAACCTGTACTTTGGGTTAGGTTTGATCAAGACAAACAGACTAAACCATAATCATAGGTCACTCCAGATCCTATATGAAGGGTCCAAAACACTCACAAAGCCACCAATGAAAACCCAGGAGACAGTGCTGTTAAAGGAATACTAGAAGACCACTGGTGTCCCCACTATCTTTGCTCAGGTAACCAGAATACATTCCCAGCCACTGCTGGGGTTGGAAGTGTCTTGTGAGTAAATGTTCTCCAAGGAACCACAGAGATGCTTCTCAGATGTAGGCCTGGCCTGTCTTCCCGGCCCCCCAGAGTACTCTTTCTCACCTGTTACTTTCTCTGAACACACAGAACTTAGCAAAGTCCACTGCAAGAGATGGCTGAGCCCCAAGATCAAGAGGCGCTTGTCTAT
Source organism: Dinomys branickii (assembly GCA_004027595.1). NCBI lineage: Eukaryota > Metazoa > Chordata > Mammalia > Rodentia > Dinomyidae > Dinomys > Dinomys branickii. The sequence continues at coordinate 201,025 of PVLD010000355.1, read as the reverse complement.
GCGAGATCATGCAGGGAGAGCTGCCCTGCAGACACAGTCACCACCCTGTGACTCTAATACTAAGCTGTTGTGAACATAATCTATTGCCGCTGATAGTTTGTGTTTATGTGTCATCACTGCCTAGCTTACACTGCAAGTTTATATGTAGAGAATGTAGAGTCACAATCCCCCATCTCGATTTATGAAAAGTGTGATCTCTCAAACTTTGAAAGGATCTACTGCTTCATCTTTAAAAGGGGGCAAAATAGTACCCCATACTTATCTGAGACTGACAATGAGTTTTAAACAAGATAATATAAAATAAAATATTCTTAATATTTAGCACAGTGCCCAACAACATACTTTGAAAATGAGAGCTATTATAATTAGCTTGGTAGTTAATTACCTAATTAAAATTATGATACAGAAATGTTTGCTTAAGGATGAGAAAGATATGTTTAGAGGAGAGAAAATAAATTTCTGAATCACTTTTAAATACTATTTTCTTAATACTAGATACACTTCTACAGGCAGTCACTTCAACTCAAACAGCAATCTGATTTCTTCTGCCAACAAACTATGTAAGCAAGGGGAGTTTTACAGGCTGACAGGTTTAAATACTTTTAAACTTAAAGACGGAAGATCAAATATCAGAAAGAAAGAAGGATCATCCATGTGAGTTACAGAATACATGGACATGCACACACAGACACGTACCAACACGCGTACATGCAACTTCATAAACAGAACGTTACAAGAAAGTGCTGACATTTCATCCCTTGGAGTTTAAAATTATTTTATTGTGTCATGATTAAAGAACTCAAGAGACCTTCACACAAGTAAGTATTTCTATAAAGAAAATCTGTATAATGACTTGATATTTATGAAAATGAAGTTTAATTTCTGTTATTTGTGTTCTGTTTGCTCCACAGAGAAAAATGCTTTTATTGATTTATTTTTGGGGGTGGGTACCAGCAATTGAACTCAGGGCCTCGCACTTCCCAGGCAGGTGCTGTGCTGCTGAGCTACATAAGATAAACTTGAAAAGTAAAAAAAGAAAGAAACGTAGATTTTTTTTAGAGGCAAAATTATCCCATATGAAATTCACACTGACACTGCTTTAAAATAACTGCTTCCATAAACGAGAATGTCAACGCTGTGATTTTATTGTTGATAGGTCTCAAGTACGCCAGAATTAGATTTAATGCCTGTATGGGAGAAACGTAAAATAAGCAGGACCTTTTTTCTCTTTTTTATACCTTTCGATAATAAATCAGAGCACGCCTTTGTCTGCACCCTTTTTTAGTCTCATTAGTGCTATTTCTGAGTGCAGGGTTCATACCCCGCCCTCCCGGTTCCCCCACTCCACCGCTTTGCCTCCTCTTTCCCCGCCATTGTCCTGCTAACTGCAAGACCATCTGTGCACTTGGCAGACGCAAGTCAGCTCTGTAATCTCTGTCATTCTTAGCATAGTGCAAATCCTGCACAATGCAGAGGACGAGCAGTACTACATTCATGAGTTAGCCAAATGTATATTGTTGTCGAAATTACTTGTCAAAACGTCAAAGGGAGCAGCATTTGATTTTCAAAGCACAGCAGACATCTATCCAGATGACAATATGAGCGCTCTATTATGTTGTTACTTACGCAATGCCTCATTCAGATTTTGACTAAAGTAAATGGCAGGAGCTCTTGCAGGCTTTGATTTCTTTTGTGGCAAAGGAGGATGGGAGTTAGTTACAAAATCCTTTGTTCAAGCAGTGAATTGAGAGGTTTTTGAAGTGTATCAAATACATAAATTTGGAAAACGGAAATCCATAGTGTGAGTGTACCTTGCTTTCCAACAACCCCAACAATGATTAGCAGAATTTAAACATAAAATATATTAAAATGTGAAACTAGGAGATTTTTACAACAAAGGCAGCGAGACACTGTAATCATTTTCTGTTGCTGCTATATAACAAATTATTACCAACTTACTGGCTTAAAATTGCCCAAATTTATCATTTTACAGTTGTGTAGTTCAGAAGTCCATACAGTCCAGGTGTTTAGGGATGCATTGCCTTCGGAGGCACAACAGAAAATTCATCTTCTTGCCTTTTCTCAGCTCGAAGAGGCATCTCCATTCCTCAGCTGAACCCTTTCCTCTGTCATCAAAGCTGGGACTTCCCTGATAGTTGTTCCACATTGCATCTCTGTCACTGACTTAGACAGGAAAGGGTCCTTCCTTTTAAATAATCATGGGATTTGTTTGGGCTACATGAATAAGCCTGGATAATAGTCCCCACTCAAAGTCCTTAATCCAAATTATATCTGTAAAGTTTTTCTGTTTCAGATGTGCCAGCACATTCCCAGATCTCAGGGGGCAGTGTCTGGACACCTCTGGGGCTGTTTTCCCCCATACCGTGGACAAGCCCATCTCGAGCCCTTATGTTACAAATGATAATTGAGAGGCATAGAAAATTTTTATATTAGTTCAAATCCAAACAAATGGTAAAGCCTGGACTCTAATCCCAATATTTCAGTCCCTTACTCTGAAATGAATATTTATATAATTTTCTGTGATTTTTTTTGTTTTAGAAAATGAACTAGAGTTCTTCTAAATATGATCTGCTCTTTCTAGTTATAACAGACTTAAACAATTATTGGGTGATACAAATCAGTTCTGCACACAACTTTTCAGCAGTGCGTGTACCACCCAGGGTTAGACAGAGTAGGTGTTTAATTAATACATATGCCTGGTGATAACAATGATGATGTCACAGGACACATTCTTGTAGGCTCTAAACATTGCTTCTAATTGCTAGTTGATTCATGAAGTAATTTGGGCACACACACACACTGAAGATAGATGAGCAGGAAATCAACCAATTAGAATGTATGTTTGTGTAAACTTCAATGAACACTTCTTAAGTGCCTTCTCCAGGCAAAAAGTTGGGCTAGATGGTAAAGATAAAGGGTAAATGAGGGATGAGTCTGCCCTGAATTAACTCTTACTGTGGCTACCAAACAGCCACGCTGTATATAAATCACCCAGTCCTGCATCATGTGATCTCCTGGTCATTCAAAGAAAACAAAGGAGAGAGCAACTGATGCTGAGAAGGATCAACAAGTAAGAGAGTGGTAGGAAATGATTGTTAATAACAACCGTCATTTCATGGATTCACAGAAATCATCACAGGCTTTGTTTTTGAAGGAAACACAGAATAGTATCAGGGTAATCACATTGGGAAAGGCTAGAAAATTTAGCCACTAAGAAGCTGATACATGAAGCCTAATCTGCCCCTAGTCTTTCCATTTTTTTTTTCTTTTTTTGTATTCAAAAATGTAAGACTGAGATAGGATAAGGCATATCTGCCAACCAGCCTGGACTGCTTCTCATGAGTGGTCTCAATCTCTAGCGGTTCTGTGTGGTTATCTTCCCCTTAAGGTCTTTAGGGATGATCTAACTACAACTTTCAGTCAAGTAAAATGTAAGTCTCAGACCTGGCGAAATACCCAATAGATGCCCATTCATAAAGCATTGACTTGTTTTTAAGAACTGCTAAGCCACATTAAAATGAAGCATTTTAATCTGTGAATATTAAGTTTATTATAATCTGATTTTAGACATACTAGAAAATGATTGCTTTTGTTAAGGTAAATAAAATTTAGAATTCAGTATTAAAATTCATGAGGATTTTAACTCCTGTAAATCCCTGCCTGTGGCATTGTTGTTAGTTCTCTGTTGGAACCAAAATCACAGATTTAATCCAATTTGAGGATCCTAGGATCTCCTTAATGTTAAACAGGGATTTCCCCAACTTTCTCACCTAAGTAGGAGACATGCAGGTGTCTAGATGGTGGAGTCTTCATGGAATTACAGATACAGTACCACAGTCACATGCATCTCCAAAGTGGGCCACACTTTCTTGACTTATAGATCTGAAGTTTATAATATGCTGCCCTTATATTCATTAGGAAAAAATATTGCAGGATTTATGCCTGCTTCTACAATTGCTGAGTGCAAACAAGTTCTTATCAAAAATGTGCATTTTTGTAATTTTAATTGAATGTGCTAGAATGTGTGGAACAAAAATATAAATCTTCTTAACCACAATTAAGAGAACAAATGTAAGCATGCATGTAAATTTGTAAGTAGATATGATTCACTTTCTTGCATACACACACACACACACACACACACACACACATACACACACACACACACACACACACACACACACACATATGACACAGAACGGTGCAGGGACATTACAGAGTCATAGGCTTGGAAACGCAAGCTGTGGTCCTATGCTCCCATTAAGGAGTGGTTTGGTTCCAGTGAAGTCATAGGATAGCTGAACTTGGTTCCCTACTTGGCAAGATGAAAGGTAGAATTAGGTGGTATCTAGCAAACTCATTCTTATACACCTCATTAGTCTAAGGTATTTCCGTGAGTATCACTGACACATTATTTCTTTGTAGGAATGGGTAGCTTGGTATTGGATTACTTTCCCAGTGAAGCAGTATCTCCAGATTTGATCAATGTGTAAATTTTCTTTTCATGTCTTTTAGTAGAAAAATATATTTGCAAGATAATAGATTTAATCAATAAGTGAGTACAATGAATGCTTTTTGCTGTAATTATTAGTTACAACTGATAGTTGGTTGTTTTTACAAAGCACACACTTCCATCATGCCATGAAAATTTGAAATGTTTTGAGAGAATTTTCTCAGTGATAAAGATGTGTCTGTCTGAGGGATGCCATTGTTTGCTTGTCAACTTTTACTCAGTTTATAAAATCTTGCAGATTTGAGGAACATTCAATAAATAATAATATTTCCATTACCAACTAAACTTTTATGGAAACTTTTTGAAAGTACTAGTATCTCACTGTGTATTCAAATATTCAATGTACATGTATTATCTTCTATGCAGTAGGCACTCTTGATGTACTACTGAATAAAACGCTCATTTACGTGTTTCTAAATGAATAAAACAAAGCCTCTGCTCCCTCAGGGCAATGGTTATACAATGTGAGCGCTGATGAAAGGTACTTTTGAGAACTTTAAAAGTAAAATTGTAACAAAATTTTGCAATGGTATCATACACAGGATGCCTAGCAAAACACTTTCAGGTAGTGTTTGAACACAAACTTGACTGAAGCAAGGGTTGAAGCCACGCAGAAGGAATAGAAAGTACAAATGCCACAAGGAAGAACAACCCCACCAAAGAAAGCCATGCAGTTAAGGAGAAAAATGGCAGTAAATAAGGACGGAAAAATGGGATGCTCCAAGGAGATCCCCATGGAGTTTGTTTTAGTGGCACAGGGAACATACCCTTGCATTGCAAAGAGGACTGTGATACAATAGACTTAACATTTTTAAAAGATGAATCAGTCTCTGTGATGCAAATAAAGCTACAAACAGGTAGGCAGAGAGACTGTTCATGATTCACTGTAATCTTCCAGTTCAGCTCTGAGGGTGGCTGCTACATCACCACCAGCCGGCAAACTAGTTAAATAAAAAGTTTTTTTTCAGCACAGAATGGAGACTCAAGGCATTTCTGTTCTGGGCAAGAGTAATTACATTACATCCTTGTGACCAACAAAAGTTGTAAAACTTGTGCAATTTTAAGTAACTAGATTTGATTTTTGAATATTACAAAACATTGAATGTTTTTAGTTCTACATCATTATAATCTTCATATGTCACATATTATTCAGAAAATGATGTCAGTAAACAATCAAATGTCACATTTTTTGCATGAAATCTTTCATTGCAATACTTGTGCTTACTGGTTATTTTTACCAACTATACCTATGGATATATTTGCTCTAGATAGTAACATATTAATTAGAAGAATGATGTCTTAAAAATTACTCCAATTAACATAAGTTGTTAAACAACAATTTAATGTATGACAGTAAATATTTTCTTTGGAAGAGTTAAGAGTAACCAGCTATAGACATCACAGTCTAGGCCTAAATTATATCATATATATCTACACAGATAAAAAGGCATCCAAACATATGCTTCAAAGTTACTGCTTCATAACTCTATATGATTAATGCCTTTTGGGGATTCTAATGAAATATCTGTGATATTTACTCAGTTTTCAGGACTAAAAATGTTTTACTCCATGGATATTTTTGGAGAGGTGGGACCTGGTTGGTAAGGTTGCGTACTTTTTTTCCTCTGTTACTGACTATTTCGTGTGGGTAACATGAGTCTCCTGCACATGCAGAACCTGATCACCCCAAGTCTTGTTTTCTAGGCTTCCTTTGTATCCAGTGCCTAATGTTCAGATTCCCACCCTTGTGTCAGCTGACACCAGTCCTATTGCTAACTGTATACACCCTTGTCCTCAATGAATAAGGGCTTGATTGTGCATTGATTAAAATAGCTTTATTTTACTGTTAAAGCAAATTACACAGAAAATGGCATTTCCTACCAAACAAAGAAAAATAATACCATAATAACACAAACTTGACACTTTCCTAATACTTTAATCTGGCAATCTCAGTGCACTTAACAAATAGCAATTAATTAACCCTTACAACATTCCTGTCATGAAACCCTGATTACAGTCCTTTTACAAATGAAATGCTGAGATGTAATGGAATTTGGACAAGGTTACACAGTCTGCTTCTGACAGACAAGGGGTCCCCACAGCCCTGAGCCACGCATGTAGGCAGTCAACAGGGAGCCGATAAGTACTAATTAGGGCAACTTGCGGCTTCTGCTTAGACCGTAAAATTCCCCATTTCATAAGAAATCACTGAATGGCAGTTCAGGCAAGGACTTTGTCATATTCACTCACAATTCTGTTTCTCAATTTATCACCAAGTGGAAGAGGAAAAAATTGATTACATCTTGCCTCGAGGATTTTCAGTCCTCCTGCCCCCCTCTCCAGAAAAATAAAGCCTTGTTAAATGCTGCTGGTGAAAGGAATATCTTTGACTCTGTGGAGAATACTCAGGACCAGGGTGACATCTGGGAGTGTTTGAAAGTGTAATAGTAAAGTCTTTGATTGCCCTCGACTTTGCAGATTAATTTCCTTCTGTGTGTAATAATTCCAAAAGGAGGAAGAGTTTATTTTTTCTTCATTTCCATGTGCAAGTACAGCAAGCTTTGAAAGTTGTAAAGCCATTTGAGGGTGCTACTGGGTCCATCCATCCTGTTGGAAGCTCTCTTTTCACTGGAAGTGATAAATTGAGAGTACCTGTTCCCAGTCACGTGGCTGCATCAAAATCTGTGCCTGTTGTTAAATTGGATCTCATGTGCCAATGAGGATGGCTAGGACCACACTGACCCTCACCCTACTGAGTCTTAGTCACCACAGTACAGGCAGTTTCTGCCATAAAGGGCAGGAAACCCACAACATTTCCCTTTTCATGCTGTTCTAATAGAATACAAACCAATCAAACTCCTCATTAAAAGTTCTATTTTCTCAGGAGTATCTTTAATGAGAATTTGATTTTAACAAAGTATACATGTGGCATTCACCACCTGAGATTCTGGGCTTATTAAGGCTGTGAATGACCAACAGCTGACATGTATTGCGGTCATTATCATAAACACATAAGTGGGAGATATAATCGATTGTTGTTGTGATTCCCTTGCTGCTTTCCTGTTCTCCAAGTTCATCAGCTCCTTCCGGGGATCACACCTTCAGGTCATTCACTCAGTCTTTCCCACAGTGTCCTCTCCAGCATCTCCTCTCCCCTCATCTCCTCAGGTTACCACTACTCTCACTGTTTTCATCTCCAATACCAGAAAAGAGACACTATTTATTTCTTTGTATTTCTTTTATTCATCTGTCTGCCTATTCACTCTCTGATCTCTTTCATTTTATTTTAAATTAAAAGATAAAGTTGCAAGTACTGTACTTATTATGTACAACAATGTTTTGAAGCATATACACACGGTGGCACTAATTCTAGTCAATTATCACATAAATATTCATGCAACTATCATTTTCTAGTGAGATCATAGCACCCACTCCCTTACCACTTTTCAAGACTATAATATGTTATTAACTATATGCACTATGTTGTACAATAGGGTTTTAAAATTTATCCCTTCTGTCTTACTAAGACTTTGTATTTCTTGACCAATACCACTTAAACTACTCCCTCCTCTGCCAACCACCTTACCCTTTAGCAAAATACTTTCTATATATGAGATCAACTTTGTTAGATTAAAGTTATCAGTGAAGCCACACAATATTTGTTTTGCTGTGACTGGTTTAATTCACTAACATAATCTCCTCCAGATTCTCTCATATTTTTGCAAATGGCAGGATTTCCCTTGTGGGTATTTATGTCAAATTTTCTTTCTTCACCCATCCACCTCTGATGCTGATGTTGATTTCACAGGTTGGCAGTTATGAAAGTTGTCACAGTGAACATGGGAGTCCAGATATGGCTGCAACATACTGCTTTTTTCCTCCAGTTATTCCTCAGATATTTATTAATCATCTTTTTCTTGTCAGTTCCTGAACTCTGACAGGAGGAGTCAGGGTAGATCCATCACACACTGTCTCAGGTAACCTATAGTTCAGTCAGTGACCCTGAATATAGATGTGTTAGAAGTTCATCTAAGTTTGAGGTTGAGCTTTGCACAATGGGAGGGGAAAATGCAGAGTCAGGCACACAGTGCACCCGTGGGGGAGTAGCAGAGGAGAGCCGGGGAAGAGTCTCCGCGTTAAACACACCAAGGGCTCTTCCACGTGCTGCACCTTTCTCTCCTCTGATGCTTTTCCTTGCTGTCATCCTCCATGCAGTGTATAACGTTACTTAGCTTTCCATCACCATAACAAAGTCCTACAAACATCAACTGATTTAGACAAAACATGGATCAGGGCTCTCAGTTTTGAAGATTCCAACCTGTGATCAACTGTTCCCACTGCTTTTGCAACAGTGTTCCAGCAGCACACAATGGAGAGGGTGCTGCGCACAACAAGTCCTCACCTCACAGTGGGAAGGCAAGACATAAAAGGGGCTGGAATGCACTGCCCACCTTCAGCTGAGACCCCAGGCTCTTAAAGTTTCCATCATCTCCACCACCAGTGAACCATGCTTATGCCACATAGGTCTTTAGGTGCCACTTCAGATCTCAACTGCAGCATGAACAAAGCATTATTTTGTTTGCCACTTCCTCTAACTGGACGGTTTCATGTAGGTAGGAATTTTTGAAGTGCACGCATATAATATATGATAATAATATGAAAAAATTATGTATAAATATTGAATTTAATTCTTTTCTGCACTTTGATCCAATTCAGCTTCTAAATTACAAATCCTTAACTTTTGTCATGACCGGATAAGCCTATTCAGTTAATTTGCTTAAATTCAAGCAGAAAATTAAATCATGAAAAAACCTAACGCACATATAGTAACTGATAAATGCAAACTACAAGATGAGATCATGGGGAGTGCCATGGTGAAAATAATTTAGGAGAAAGACATTGAGAGAAATGAGGTCTGGTATTTTTCCTGGGGTAGTCGAGAGAAGTATCAATAAGGAGGTGTCACTTTACTAGACTTGATAGATAAAACCCACTGCATACCAAACCAATGTGCACATAAGTTACCCGAGGCTGTGTGAAGATGTGGGTTTTAGACTCAGTAGGTCTGATGTGGGGACCGAAGGTTCTGAACTTCGAAGACACTATCAAGTGATGCAGATGGTGCTTCCTGTACAAATAAAATAGTATTTATAAAGTGGAAAAAAGTAGATTATGGAAAAAATGGAAATAACATAGCTCTGAAATTCTGACTCAGGGCATAAAATGAGAAAATAGCTTGAAACTCATTTGAAGAGAAACATACAATTTGAAGTCTTAATAGCAATTTGGTCTCATAGGTATTTCATCATATTTTACAAAATAATTATATCATTTTTATTTGTTATTGAAATATTTAAAAAGTTAAAAAAACAAGCATTTATAAACTCATATTCTAGAGATCACATTTTGGTTTAGGTAGTCTAGCTTTCATTCTCAATATTATATAGGATATATTCTTTTAATAGTGTTGTATTACAACACTGCATAGCTATCATTTAAAATTTAATATGGCATGTACAACCTGATGTCAATAAACATTAAACTACATAAATATGCTTTCTGTAGCAACTGACAGTTTAATTAGCCAATAAGTAATGATCATGGTAGGATCTCCGATAAAAGTAAGCTTAAGGAACAAACCAGTCCTGACATCATTTCCAAGATAAATATTTATACAAATCTCCAGATATTTTTCTATGAGTACATTTACCTACTTTAATATTTTATTATAAAAAGAAATTTTCTAACATTCCTACCATATTTAAACATGTGACAGTCCTATTCTCATTCAAAGAATTATAGGTAGTCAAAGTGATTATATTTTTCAAAGAAACAGCTCTACATTTTGGACTGCATTTATTTATTTAGGTTTAAAAATATGTATTATCAAAATTGTCTCTCACAAATGCTTTGATGTTCATATCTAGAGCTTCAGGATTGGTGGCATACTTTTCTTACATCTTCTCTAGAATTTACGAATGTATTTTATAAAGTTTTACTAATATTATAAAAATATTGTACTTCTATAGAAATTTACACTTTGGATTTGTTTTTGTGTGTTAAGTGTTTTCATATATATTGGTTCTCTGAACTTTGTAAATATTTTCCTGTGCATCTTATCTACTCCTTTGGTAACATACTATATATATTTTACTGACTGATATTGTTATATCTTAAAGTATTGAACAATTATTGTTCAGCTCAATGATGAGATTACAATAGTTCTTTTCAATGGTGAGACAATATAGATTTCCTTTGGAACATATAAGGTTTTTGAAACTTACAAATTCCAAGTAGTTTCATTTAGTAAGTGTATTTACCATCTGTTTATTACATATGTTATGGTTTCCATACCATTTATAATGTATAACTTTGATAAGGGTGACTATTTCTTCCTGTTCTTGTTGTATTATTGACTTTATTTATTTAATAGCATACAGATACATATTTTACTAATTACTGAAATAGCATTCAGTACCCAAAGTTTTCCCAATCCTGAAGAATGTAAAGGTGCTACATTCTGGGTCTGGAATATCCACCAAAACTTGCTCTCCAGGTTGATGCTACTACAAAATGCTAAAAATTTTAACAGGTGTGGGTTAGTGAGGGGACTTATGTCATTGGGCCCTCAAAGGGATCTTGTCACTTTTCACTTCTTTCCTCTGTACCATACTCTTGAGGTAAGCAGCTTTGTTCCACTGATCGCACTCCATGATGTCTCCCCTCACTACAGACCCCAAAGCACAAAGACCAACAGCCATTGACTGAATCCTACAGAACTGAAGGCCCAAAGTTAAGGTTGCTGCTTGCTATGTTTACAATTTTGTGTATTTGTTAAAGTAACAGGAAGCCCGTAACACAGAAAGTTTTACTGAGATGCAGGGCTGCGGCTATCACTATTACCAATGAAACTGGTTTGTAGGAGTTCACAAAAGTTTGGAGATGAGGGCTACAGAAAGTCTAGAATGTTGTAAGCCAAGCTTAACAGCCTAGGGAGGCTCAGAGGATAAGTATGCAGAGATTCAGACTGTAAAGGCAGAATTGATGAATTCAGAATAAAAGGAGTATGTTATTTGGTTGGACTATAATCAACCTTGCTACACTAAGGCAAAGAATTTGTCTGAATTTTGTCCATGCTCTGATGCTTCACAAGATGCTGAGTTTGAAGGTGAAGGACTAATTATCTGACAGAATAAATTCAAAACAGCACAATGTTTAGGCAAGAGCATGGGTATTATTGGCTCCTCAAAGTCAGATCTAGGGATTCTTAACATGTGCAATTGCTTTAGGCATTCTCACAATTCTCTCTGTAGGAATTCAATTTAACAATAAAAGTCACAACAATGAAAACTTCACAGTGGTACAAGAAATGTTGTGTAAAATTTCAGTTGTACTTATTTGTTTGAAATATAAGCACCACCAATAAAATTACATTTAATATTTATTCTAGATTATGTTCCAGACACCACTTTAAAATGAGATTTTAATTAACATTCTTAGAGGCTCTGATATTAAGTACTAAATAACAGCACCTATTATGAGAGCTGTGAGGGTGGTAAGAAATAAAATAGAACTCAGATGATAAGTTTAATCTTCCTAATGATCAGAGATACAGTCACTAAGCACTATGTGATATAGCTTATTTCACAACCAGTTAAAAGGCAAATTTGCCAGACATAATTTGATCAAACACATTGTGGTGCATGAATTAATGGTCAGTTTGAGCAGGAAGGTCCAGCTGAACTGAGGAAGAGTGGTTCTGGGTATGGCTGGACCTGAGGACTGTTGCTGGGATGGCATAGGGAAGACAGCAGTGGGGAAGACTGCATGCTGCTGATTTCACAGGACCTTTGTTGTGGCCGTTTGTCTTGTTCCGGTGGTGAGAGGAGCTCGGGCCCTCATCGCTGGGGATGAATGCTGTTCTCTTCCAGGGAGCTCTGGTCTTCGCCTTTGTTTACAGTCACTTCCTGGTCCCAGGGCAGATCCCTCAGCCTTCGGGCACAGGTCCTTCACCATGCAAAGGCAAACTTTCTGGCTGCCTCCACTGGTGCTTGGGTCTTTGCAGTGTGGATCCTTGATAAGTACTTGCATGAGATGTTGGCACGGGCTCTAGGTCTTTGGCTAGACTCATGCTGGACAATGCCTTGAGATCCAGTCCCTGGATTTTTCAGGTGTCTAGCACATGGAAGATCACTCGGCCTCTTTGGCATTTGACTTCTTCGTTAAATATTATAAGATAATCCTATAAATTTAGGTGTCCTGTATTAAATCTATTCCCCACAAACACTGGCTACAACACACATTTTAGGAAAAAAAAAGTGAGTAATTTGCCTAAAATATTTACCTTTAACTGTATTTATTTATCTAAGGAATTATTCATTACAATACCATTCTTTTACAGAGTGTGCAAAGTAATCTTGCCTCTCTGAGCTACAGACTCTTCCTCAGTTCATTTTATTACCAGTGAGGAGAGACTCAAATCATAAATTCAGTCTCTTATTTTGAGGTCTTGAACTCATTGATGGATAAACAACCACCTTTAGCAGAGGAAGGGCAGCAAAGAGGTCTCATAAGTTAACATCAAATATGACCATTTAACTGAAAAATGTTTAAAAACAATAGACTGTAAATCAAGAAATTCTGTGGCATAGTAATTGACTTAATATTAACCTTTCACCTTCATGAGCTTGGAGATAATCCAACCTAGGTTAAGGGCAAGAATTACTATTAATTCTCAAGTGTCCCTTACTCTGCGACAGTGGAATTGCATTATCCCTAAGTTGCTTAGAAACGGCATTTAGATGATTTTAAACACATTCACATACTTTTTAAAATTAATTTTTACACTAGGTTAGTGTTCAATTTAAGTGTATTTTATTTTAATTTTTTTCTTTTAAAGAGAATAAAAATAATAAAAAATAGAAATGATAAAGAATTTCATTAAACAAGAATAAGAATTCAACAATGGTTGGTGTATTGCATACTATTGTCTTCAAGTATATTTTAATAAAATTTATAAGCATAATCTTTCAACAGAATTTTCAAGATAAATTCCTACCAAATATAATGCATTCTTTTTAAATTTTATTTTAAAGATTAAAAATCTAAAACATTGACAAACACACAAACATAAATAAAGCAACAGAAAAACCATAAAAGCAATAAAGGATTTCACACAATATGATATGTGATAAATTTATAAGATTATCTTATAATATTAACAATGGTCATTGTATTACATTTTGGCATCTTCAAATTGGTTACACAGTTAAACATACATAGGCATGTCAGTTTGTTCAAATAATTAAACATTAACTGTTCCTTTCAATAATGCAATAGAAATTAGTAGTACAACTATTGTTTTGTGTGTGTGTGTGTGTGTATATATATATATATATATTTGTATTTTTCCCTTCTTTTTATCTCTTATTCCTCAACCCAATCATTCTTTCCTGTCCTTTTCACATTATCTACTGTACCTTTTAGATTTTGCTTAATCTTTCAAGTTCTTACACTAGGGAGACAATATAATGTTTACACATGTGAGTCTGATTTACTGCATCTAGAATCCATACTCACAAGTGAAATAAATCAGACTCATAATACATTCTTGTACTTTATTGTTTTGTAGTATGTCTTGGTTATTTTTCTCTCATTGATGAGAGAAAATACTCGACACTTAAAATTAAAGGTGAAGTCTATTAAGATTACGCTGTGTGAAGGCGTCAGTCTGTAATCAGCTGGCTCCAAGGCAGGGTGGCACGGCACAGGGGCAACAGCTCAAAGGGGTAAAAGATAGCAAAACAAGAGCGAAAACGATAGGCAAGCCTCTTCTCCTCCCTTATGTTGTGCACCAGCTATCCACATAAGCCCATACCACCTGTGTGCCCTCCTCTTCCACAAGATGAGGGTATTTGCACACTAAGGACCCTGCCACCCTGCTGAATCACTAAGTTAAACTTTTAAACTCAAGTTGACACAATGAACATTATCCTAGAGCAGTACGGGCAAGGGCATGTCCTCTCTACACCCCAGGATGTAGAACCACTCAGTTACTTAGTTAAGCTTCTAGACTCCTCAAGTTGACACAATGTATCAACCATAACGTAATACTAACATTAAAATTTTTAAAACATTTTAAATATTTAATCTTTAATTTCATTAGTAGAATATATCAGATAAATGCCCACAACAAAAATATGAACAAATAAGTAATATGCCAATAAAATGGACTAAAACCTCATATAGCTACCTTCAAACTTATATAGTAATCAGATAAATCAAGAGTAACCCACAAAATATGTTATATTTTTCCTAGTAATCTAATAATAATATTATTATCTAGGGCTATAAAAACCACCATTATCATTCAGTATGGAAATAAATATGTTGCTAAAATTGTTGGAAAATAAATTATCAGTTGTTACCAACATAGATTTAAAATTGTACAGTCTGGTCAAACTATTTTTACTAAGGAAATTTTAATAAAATTATATAAAGTACAGATACATACTAATTATATATGCACATTATTTTTAGATAATGTACCCCAAGGTCCAGTATGCTAATTGCTTAGTTCCCAGTGCCCTGTATCACGGGAAAATGGTGAAGTGGTGAAGTCCTTCAGAAGTGGAGGTCTCCCCTGTGAAAGGGAAAAGCTGTACAAGGGAACATTGTTCTTTCTGAACTTTGTTCTCTTTGGAGCTGCCGAGCTCTGTGACTGCTTTATGGCTCTGTAATTGCTTTCTTGATCTGTAACCACGAGAGCATAGCCGAACACACAGGAGGCCTGATTGTAAGTGATGGTCACTAATCCAGCCCTTTAACCAGTGATCTCATCTTGCTAGCTAAACGTAACTGCCAGCCTGTCCTGTCCCACCTTTTTAAGCCCTGCTTATGCTTCATATAAAAATGCTGTCTGCCTGGATATTTTTTGGAAGTTACACCAGCCAAGACCACGGGTGTAAAATAAAACTGCTCACTGCCTACTGACTTCCTCAGGTGTCGTTCTTTCCCCAGATTCAGTTTTGCCCCAACATTTTCATGGATACATGGCCCTGAAGGGGTTTTAGTGACCCAGGTCCCTTGTTCTCCTCTACTTGCTTCTCAGTCACCATGCCTACCCTCTAGTGTGTGTTGTTTTGCTCCAGGCCTACGGTGACAGGGCTTATAGGTCATAGACTGACACTTCTGAAATTGTGAGCCTCATAAACTTTTCTTCTTTTTAAGTGGATCACCTCAAGTACTTTGTTATAACAGCAGTAATGGGATTAAGACATAAACTATTTGATTCCTGGAAAAGTTTGCAACTGAGGTATTCAAGAATATTTAAAATAAAATATATTAACATGCATGCATGTAATGGAATGTGATGCATTAAGTAATAATTTTAGAAATGTGTCTTGTGTCTTTTTTCAAGTTTACTGCATGATTGCAGCACATAAGTTTTACATCCATTTTAGTGGGTAGGTATATGCACTTAATACATCTTATTTCTTTTTATTTCATTTCTTTCCCCTGTCTCTTGCCCTCCCTTGTTTGTTGGATACTTTCCAACTTGCAAATGTCTATCTCCTTATTTCCTAATTAAAACTATCTTCTTAGAAAGGAAAAGGATGAAAATTATCCTAGATAGTAACTATCAAACAAAGTAAAAAGAATGAAGTTGCTTTAAAAATAGGGATTCAGGTTTGTAAAACACAAAATTTTAATGTTTAGAAAAATGAAATTCTGTACCTTTTATTAAAATCTATGCTAGATTTGTGAGATTACAATAATGTTCACATTTCTATTTGTGTTCTTTTACTTTAGTAAACAAAATGTAATGAGCTTATTTTGCTTTTATGATAAAAAATAAATGTATGCCTGTAGAAACAATTTTGTACACTATTCTTCCATTTAAAAATGGCCCACTAAATGTCAAATATCCAGGTACATCAATTTTTTAAAATATGCATATATCAACTTTACCAAAATTAATCAAAGCAACCTAAGGTTTATCATGTAGAAAAGAGTAAAGAAATTTTCAAGACCCATTTACTTTCCTTATTGTTAATTTATTATTGTAATCTATGTAATCTGTGCCTATGTATCATGAACTAAATGTGTAGACTCTAAACTCTTTGGTTTATTGTACATTGTCTATTTGACACTTTCACATATTTGAGGGCACTTTTCATGCCCTAATCCCTTCTTAACCCAAGAACAATGTTACATAGCTTCGTCTCTATAAGACAAAGATGCCTACTTTTCAAGTAGAATGTAATAGGTCCCATGAATAATTCAACTGTGTGTATTTGGTGAGTTCTGGACAATTTTATTCTCATATATCAGAGTATATTGATATTATGAGAGACATTATGATTAGTAAGTACTATTAGCTACAACTAAAATGGCTATACTCCTAAGTATAATGCTCCCAAAGGTACATTATATGCCTAGTTAGGAGATATGTGCCATCCAAGAGCTAATGACATATCAGAGTGTCAGCAGTGAATAGTACATCCTGATAAAAGTTTCCCTTGTAATTTTTTACAGGAATTATAATTGCCTCATTTTCTTCTGTGTCTCCACTATTAGAAAGTAGTACACATAAGCGATAAGTTTTGAAACTTCGTATTTATTTACTGAAAGCATTAACTGCAGTAATCAGAGTAGTGCTGACGTTAATAGAAGCTCTTGATAAAAGGAACATATGCACAGACAATGACAATGAGAAAAATAATATAAACCAGAAAAACAACAAGTTGTTTTCATTTTTTCACCTCTTGAAACAAGATTTTGAGACCATGGGAAAAGGGGAGTTTTAAAAAAAGTCTCCAGGTAAAAGAATTGTTAGAAATCAGTCAAAAGATAGACTGTTGTGGAAAGAAGTGAATCTTTACCACATGTGTATTTTTAAAAACCCCTCTTATCTTTTCTGTACCTGAGAGGGTTCTGCAAACAGCTTGAGATCCTGCAGAAATGCACTTTACCTGGTAACAGGTGGGCAGAATCAGGCCTGAGTCTCAGAGTGTCACCGCATATTATGTTTCCAATATGCTCTTCTAGTTGTAGCAGGCGGACTGCAGCAACGGCACAAAACAAGCACATTTAGTCTGTCTCTGATTAAATGTATGATAAACCAGTCTCTGCTGTTAAGGCAAGAAAAAAAGTTTTTAAAACTAAAGTTCGTATTGTCAGGATACATTCTATCTCCAGTTAAAGATTTTCATGCCTGATAAGATTGCATTTAAAGCAAAGATTAAGCCATATGTCACTTTAGTCATTGATATTTTAATTTGCATATGCCCATCTCATGTATAGGAAATTCTTCTAAATCAATAGAGTGGGTGGTACTTAGCAATTCAGAGGAAATGCAGACTGGTAGTCAAATGATTTAGACCAAATTGATTTTACAGAAACCCAAATGTTATTGCAATAGATTTTGTGCTTCTGTTACATAAAGGTACTCACTTTCTTGGAGCTTTCTGACTAATCTCTCCCCACCAAAGCTGATGAGATGGAAGCATATGTAGTTTTCCTACTACAGCATATTCAGCCACTAATTTCTCTACCTATCTGTCCATCTGGCCATTCATACAGCCACTCATCCATCCAAACAAAGTGTACAGAAAACATATTCTGTTCCAAACACTGATAGTGGTTCCGGGTGGATAAATGAATAATACCCAACAAATTAAGGATGTGTTAGTTTAAAAATGGTTTCTAAATAAAGTCTAACAATTTATTGAGAAAAAGATGGTCACACAGATAGATGATTTCATCTACTGAGTCTCGCCCTGGTACCAGCAACTTTCCAGTTCCGTATAGAGTGTTCTGTATATAGTGTTCTATATTTTCTTTTCAACAGCATGGTTATAGTGTCGGTATCTTGGTTATGGTTTGAATGAAGATAGACTGGTAGCTGTGTGTTGTGGTACATGCTTGTCAGGCCAGCACTCAGAAGGCCGAGTCAGAAGGATTGCTGTAAGTTCTTCACTGACTAGGCTATGAACCAAAGTGGTTCAAGGCCAGTCTGTACAACCAGTGAGTCCCTGTCACAAAATAAAGCTATGTACTGTGGGGGAATTATGAGAATGTATGAAGGTCATGCTTTGTTGCCTTATGGTTGGAAAGAAATGAGTCTACTGTTCATTCTTTTGTTCTGCCATGGAAACTGTCTCTTATGAGAATAAATAGAGAAACATTATGTTTCTCTTTATCCCTGAACTCATACCTTATGTTAAAACCAATGCCAAAATGCCTGTACTACCAATTATAATTCATATGCTTAAGTTACACCAAAATATATGCATTTATTATTCATGTAAATGCAGTGTATGATTTAACAGGTAGTTACATGTCTACATAAATATAATGAAAAATACATGTTCTCTGAAAATCATTTTATTTCAACTTTTATTTGAACTAGTTCAAGTCTCTAATATATAATGATCACCTTCCCCCTGCAGAGTTGGTACATGTACATAACACATCTTAATACCTTTTGCATTCTCTTCTGCTTTCTCTTTCTCCCTTCATCTCTCAGTCCTTTATTTCAAAAGATCTAGTTCTATATATCCTATTATCCTTATTAAACCTTGAATATCTTAAGACACAGTTTTGAATTGCTGACTTTGAAGGAAAGGGGCTTATCTTTAAATTTCCATTACTAAGTAAATTTTTTCTTCTCCAAGTTCAGTTACGTAATTAACAATGGGCTCAGTCACTCACTCTATTGTCTGTTGCTTTATTGATAGAAAGCACATGCTGTTTACATAATAACTTGGGCAAGCATACTTCGCAAAAATCTGTGTCATAACAACCTCATTTACTTACCCATGTAAGAAGACAAAGATAAAGACCTATTAATTATTCCAAAGGTCCTACAAAATGTGATTTCTTTTCTTGAAAAATCATGACCAAGAAACATTTTTCACATTTGCTGAATGAGAAGTAAACTAATCTCTTTTGATGTAGACACCTGTGTTTCCCTGTATTGATGCAGTCTGAGCTGATACTAAGCAAACTTTAATTTAGTATGACCTCCAGCTGGTCTGCTTTCTAATCTGTACAAATGCCAACCATAAGATCACTTACTAAGAGAGCTCTGTTTGGGAGAAAATAACCACTTCATAGTCAGGATGCGTGGAGTGAAAGGATACCAGAGAGGTTGCCTGTATTTTAAAGACCAAGTAGACCCTGAAACATTGTTAATACCTAGCTCCAAACCAAGTCTAGTGATTAGACATGTAAGGAGAATTTGTAAGAAGATATATATTGTAGTCTGTCAAATCCGTATGTAAGTTAGATCCCCTCGAGTGAATGTCACCCTCACATTCTGTAATAATAGAAATCATCCCTTCTTCTAAGGACTTCATGGTACAGTTTGTTGAATAACCTTGAAAGAGGTACTTCATATAAGATTAAATAGTCAGTAAGGTACATTTAAAACTACACTGTAAAGAGAACTAAAGGTGTTTTTTGTATTGCTTTCATTTTTAAGATATACATAGTAGAATCTATTAGTGGTTCACAAGTTTTAACTTCAGTTACAAACATAGAACCAGCCTCTTTGTTGTTGAGCAATGACTTCTGTCCTATAATTACTTCCGTACCAACTCACTCTTTGCTGTTGTGTGAGGCAGGTTGTCCCCACCACAGATGAGGACAAAAGCTTTGTTCCCAAAGTAACGGTGCCAAAAGGTGGTGATACTTATAAAATGTGTTTGGGATCCTTAGGAATCTGACCTCATAAAAACGTTGCTTTTTCTCCCAAGAATGACTTAGCTTATTGAAGAAACTCAATCATCTTTTGCCTCTTCTGCACATAACCACTTACACTGTCCACCAGGAGGCCCTCACCAATGGAACACAGGTATGAGAACCATGCTGTGAACCCATTCTCTGAAGTAAATGAGTGCCCTTGCCTGTGAATTCTCTAGTGTTAGGTTTCTGTTACAGCAACACAGACTAAGACAGCTGTGTGATTTCATATTACTCACGATAAACTTTTCATTTCAATTCTTCCCACCGTTCAAATCCCATCCCATGTCCTACAGCATATACCTTCCCACAGCCAGCCATTGGCTGCCCCGTTCTCTGCCTTGTTTTCACAAGTCACCAGAGGGATGAACAGAGTCTCAGAAACAATCTTTCTCAGAGTGTGTAAAAGTCTTCTTATTTCCAAACTATGTTTCTTCAGATGATCACAACTGAAATAACCCACCCACTTTGTTCCCATTCACCATGTTGTTTCGATGTCTCATAATTAAGCTACACCAGTTTTGAACCAAATATAACTCCTCAAGCAGCCTTTTTGTTTATCCAGCTTTAAATCTTTACCTCTCATTCAGTGTCACTGTTGGTATTGCTCGTTTTACAATGAGTTGAGAACAAAGCCCCATCTGAATTCTTCCACCAAAAATTTTACTTGCATGACTCTTCAAGGTAGTCCCACAATGTCAAGTGCATCCTTATCATTATATTGGACCTACTCAATTTTTAGCGAGGATATCTATATTCTTTGAAATCATGGATTATCTGGTTTTCTACTGAGTAGAAAATGCTGTATGTCTCAGAATAATCAATTTTCCTGTTTGATGCTTTATAATGCATACAGTGTTATCTTGGTTCACAAACTTGATTCTGTTCCATATTTCTCATCACAAACTAAGTTGGTTAAGAAGTGAATCTAAGCCAATGGTGAGGTTCAAGGTTGAACTTATGGGGAAATTTGATTGAGTTATCATCAGTTCTGTTTATGACCAGAATGATGGTGAGAATTGCATTTGTGAACCAAGGCAATATTGTATTTTCTGTTAACAATAAATAAATAAATAAATATTTTAGAGGGAAATCTATCTATAGTCAAAGGCAGTCCATACTCTGCAACGTGTAATTTTCTGTTAATCACTAATAAATAAAAGTACTAGAATGCTACCTGCACTGAAAGGAAAAGACTACAATTCAATATATGAAATGAAAAACTGAATCATATTACTTGACATCTAAGGAGATCTGTGATTTTATAATTTTTCTTAATGAAGCAAAAAATATGTAGAAGTTGAGAGCTAAAGTGTCCATGATCTTTCAGTAGCAGGAGTGGAGTTCTTAGAGTCAGGTTTTGCTGGTTGGTTAGCTTTTACAAATGTGGCGCTGTGCCCATGTAACAGTTTTTTGAAAGTACATTAACTCTATGAGGTTATCACCAATGATTTAGATTTTAAATGGTAAAATACCAGTTTTGGGGGATTAACTGTGGCTGTATCCCAACCATGACCAAATTCTCCCTCTCTTCATTAGGCAATTGTTTTACTAGCACTCATGAAAGTTATCTCTTCTTATCATTGCACTTGCTTAGAAACACCAGAAAACATGTTTTCAGGGTTCTAGTTATAGAATACTCTTATCTACCCTAGGAAGACCTTCAAGGATAATCCAGTGGCCAAAAAGAGTCTATTTTACTTGAAAGCAATATTGCCATATTTAGGAAATATAAGTAACCAATTATTCTAATCTAATTCAAGTTGCCTCTCTCCATTGTGCCTTCTTCTTTAGTGAAGTTGTATTGGCTTATTCAGTGTCATTTTTGATGTTATTATTGTGAGTACAAATCACTCTTTCCACTTGGCCCAAAGTGGAAAGTGACATCCTAATAGTCACCCACAGCAACGCTTCGATGCTCTTTGCTCCTAGTTCTACTTTGTGTACCCTCCATGGAAAACTCATGATTTTCAATTTTAGAACTTACAACCTATGACTCTTTTGGGAGGTCTCCCTAGACAAAGACAACTCAGTGATATGTTATTATTAAGGCTGATAACTAAATGTCCCTCTAAAGCCTCCTGCCCTCATTAGTAGGGACTTTTCTGAGGTGATTAGATGAAGAATGTGTGACACTGGACAAGTCCACTGATGGGTTTACAGCTAGGTGTGACATTGGGACACAAACCCCGGTGGGAAGAGATGGATTGCTGGGCATGGACTGGAAGGCTTTGTATATGCTTTCTCCTCTTCGATGCCTTGCTGTTTCCTGCCAGTCCCGCCATGCGCTCTTGCCTGTTTGCCGTGCCACCTTACACTGGAGGCAGTTGACTATGGACAGAAACCTCTACAAACTGTGAGCTGAAATAACCATTCCTCCTGTAAGCTTGAGTGTTGGGTATTATAGTTCAGCAATAAAAAAGCACGATAGTAATCTAATGTTCAATTTGCTGTAGAGAAAAAAATATAGCCAAGATTAGCATATTAAAAACTGTGATTCAATGCAAAACTTGAAATTCCAGTATTGCCATTTGGAAACTCAAACTTAAGATTAGTATATATTTTAATTAAGCATGTTAAATTTTCTCAATTTATTAAAATGATCATTGAATTTATGAACCAAGATGTCTTGGTTTCAGTCTGTAAATAAAATAAGGATTAATAAAAATTAAGTAGTAAAAAACCCTTTATTAAATCTCATACTTACATGTCCTCCGTTTTCAAACCAAGTTTTATGAAAAGCAAAACCTACTTTTTAGGTATAAGACCTAAAATGGATCCTTTTCTCCCATCACTCAAGATTTAGAAAGTTGTGTCAACCTTCAATTGCTAAAATACTTTAAACCACTTTCTGATATACAGCAAATACATTGGCTTAGAACTCATTTATTCCACTTAATGAGACAAGAATTAATAAGCAAAATTCTACAGATTCCATTCATTCATAAGATCTGTTTCTTAAAAGTTCATCTAATGTTGTTACTGAAATCTGCATAGTTTGCCATGCTTTAATTTTCTTCTAAAGCACATTGTTTTTATAAAAAATTTAATTTAAATTTAAATTTAATTAATTTTTTAAAAAGGCATCTACAGGGCAATTTGAAAATGGACTTTTGCTTTGCTTCCTTCTTGCCTCACTACAGAAGATGCATGTGAAGAAAATGAAATTGTCTTTTAAAACGTTAGAACAATTGGTATTTTTCTCTTTCTGTCTTCTCAGCTAGTGAGATTTCACAGCTCTAGCTCTACTTGCATAACCTTAGTTTCTTCCATGTGAAGTCTGGTGCTCCTGATTTTATTTTTCTTTCTGGTTTACATAAATGAGGAAAAATAGAAAGGTTTGGATCCTCATTTCCTGAAAAACCTGAAAGAATCTTAAAAAAGTTTATTCATGGGATGAGCAGATGAGTTCAGAAATGTGAAAGCTTCATTTTCCTATAATAGAAGACAGCAGTTAGTATGGTCACATAAAGAGTTCACGTAACGCTTCCGTCTCATCCCAAAAACACAACTCACAAGGAAAAGCACATCTGAAACTGGCTCAGTATTGAGTTTTTAGAAAATGAGCAAAAGAGCAAAATGTTTGCCACAGTTTGTCCAAGTGGTTTTTCCGCCAAGAGCGCAAAATAATCAACATTGCATGGAAGATGGTCTGCGGCCCGTAATTCTCCCACATGCTGGGTCCTGAAGAGAAAGATGAAAAGCTTGATGGTGAGAAGTCCGGGTTCTATTGGTTCCCTCCCTTTGAAAAGCCTCAAATCAAGAAAATGTCATGTAGCTCCTTTTACAGTGGGATCAAAAGAAACCTGTGGACAGCTGTGTTTTGGAGC
Source organism: Dinomys branickii (assembly GCA_004027595.1). NCBI lineage: Eukaryota > Metazoa > Chordata > Mammalia > Rodentia > Dinomyidae > Dinomys > Dinomys branickii. The sequence goes on along the minus strand of PVLD010000355.1, from coordinate 176,914 downwards.
ATGTGTATTTTTGTAGGCAAGTTTATAGTTTGAATTTTAGGTCACAAAGACCAGATGTTGATTACAGCGGGGAACTCCCACATGTACTTGTGAGGAAGAAGGAAGAAAAAAGAAATAGTTTATCAGCTGAACATACATTTATCAATAAAAGACACAATATCCACAATACTAGGTTACATAAGAACCAGTCATTTTAAAAATCAAATCTTGGTTCCATAGTAAGCCAACTTTAAAATTACAAATGCAAATGATGAAATTATATCAGCCATAATTTAAGCAGAGCAGCAGAGTTTTCAGTGAGTTTAGCTTTTGACAGAAGTCTGAAGTGTAGTGTAAGATACAGTTAAAGTTGTATTTGTGGAGTTCTTGTTGAGTTCATGACTTACTGTGGAAGAGAAACAGAAGATTTATTAAGAAAACTTGGGGTACAGACCACATGTGGGGAGTAGTATGAAAAAGGATAGAAGAATAGAAAAAAATAAAAGGACTTATTTAAAACAGAAAGCTTAAAAAGCAGAGACATGGCAAGTGAAGGATAAAATGCAAGTAAAATTTAGAAGGCTGGCAAACAGTAAACCCATAAAGGATCAAGAGTGACAATAACACTTTTGATGTGTAATTATGCACAGTTTTCAAATGAAAACAAATATCGTCTACTTTCTAAGGTCCATACAGTTTTCTTTCCTCTCTCTCTTTTAAAGATATTCAATGTATCTTTTCCCAAGTTGTTGTGGAAAACATTTCCTCAAGATATTTTGGTTTTGGTTAGCACAAGACTCTTAGATGTGCACTTTGCTTTTCATGGTCTTATTCCCTAGTATTGTGGATATTGTGTTGTTTTCCACCTGGCCAAATATGTTCAGGTGAGCTATTGGAAATATAGCTGTGTATGACTTGAGCCCAGTTAGTCCAATGAACCACCTGACTGACCACAGAACCATAAGAAATGCATGTTGTATGAAGCTACTTTCTGATTCACACACTCAAGGAAAGATGGTAGACTTTTTCAATAAATAGTTTATAATTTCATCGTGGGAGGACACTTGGAAAATTCTGTCTTCCGAAGTTCTACTTTCCCTAGTAAAATTCTACCTAATGTACCTGCATTAGAGGATATATATCTATAGGTAAAGATCTCTATATTATTCAACCACCCTTCTATTAATCCACTTAGCCCCCTCCCCATCCATTTGCCCTTCTATCTATCTATTTAGCGGTTGAAATATCTATATATGCACCCACCCCTTAACTCATCTTTCCAGCGTTAACACAGTTTTTGGTATTCAGTATCACAGAAAGGATTCAATAAATCTATTCCCTGATAGCTTTGACTTGTTCTATAAGTAACGTTAATAATACAATATTTTAATAACATTGAGTTTTTTTCAAGGCATCTTCATAGATATTTTTATTCATTGCCACAATCTTGTTTACTATGTGAGAGAGTCTTTGAGTAAATTGATAAAAATCAAAACTAAAGCTCTTGGAGGTACAGTAATTGGTTCAGGAAGCAAAGCTAATGATCCTGGAAGCACCTGAAATGCAATATGCTGATTTACATGCCTTAAAATGCAACACTTGTCCGCTACCTCTGAAGTAAAACAATAACATAACCACTAATGAAAAGTACTACAGTGTTTAGGTCTATTATGAAAATATTCCATACTTTTAAATAGCTTTAAATGTCTATTTTTGAGTCTGAATATGCCAAAGGTTATGTTTTCCCAAAATTTCTAAAACAAAAACAAGTCCTATGGTCAAGTTCAGAGTTAACAGAAGAGAAATAGATTTTACCTCATAATAGGAGATGAGAAAAATGCACGGTGAAGGCACACATAGGTATGGAAGAATATGTGGTCACTTTTGAACTAGACCACACCATGAAATCTATAACACTGCATCAAACATATATAGTGTTCTGTATGCATGTGGATGTTGTACATTTTTGTTTACATACTAGGTGTCTATATGTGTTTTGCTTTAGGGCTTAGACAATAAAACAAAACTGGGAAAATGTTTCTAATGCCTTTGCTTTCATAAAAGAAGTAAAATCTATGAAAAAAGTTGAAACAAAAACCGCATGCATGGTACTTGATATGCTCTTGTGAATATATGTGTGCAATTTATTTCTTATTTTTGCTTTAGAAAACTGGTTACCCACTGTTTAAATCTGATTATTGCTAATATTTTCAAAATGCAGAGGATGCATAAAATGTCTAGACTCCTTTTATTGAAATATCCAAAGATGGCAACACTGTGCTCATAGGACAAATGTCTGGCGACAGCGTCCATTAAGTAGTATAGGGCCTTCCCAGTGTCTCCAATCTATGTGCATCTCTTTTGATCTCTCACACTGAGGCTAAAGGTTACATAAAGAGAGGATACAACATAAATGACTAGAGAGTGTTTGTAAAGTCAGTATTTCTAACCTCAGTGGTCTTTACTACCATGTTATCAAGATCAGGAGGCCCTCACCCTTGATTTATGAAATCTTACAAGCTGTTCGGTAATTAACGTCATTCACATGTCTTGAATTTGTACTTGGCATCATCAATTAATTAAAGGTAATGTTCTGTTCTCTTAGGAATTTATTTAATTGCACATAATGAGTCTGCTGTGCATTTAACAGGGAAAGAGATAGGGTGTGTGAGTGGGGGGTAATGACTTCATATTTAAGAGATGAGTGCTTCAAGCAAATTCTCTCCATAAGTGTCAAATCTGAGCAAATCAGTAAACTTCCATATATTTCCCCAGCGATTAAATGGGAAAATAAAAAAGATTTCATAACTTTCCAGGGTTATCTCTGGTAGTTAAAAAAGATGACAAAGGATGCACATCTAAAGTATGTTTTAGATTCTGTTAGGTGTAGTCATGCTATTTGCATTTAGAAGTAGTGTCAACACTAAGAATCATTACCACCACCTTGGCTCATCAGAACTGTATAAACAAATACTCAGCCTTTGCTCATTCCACCTTAGCTCAGGTGCACGAGCACCAAATTGCCAGATATGATAAAAAAGATGTTTCCCCTTTTTAGACATTAAGCCATTAAATTAACCAAACAATTTTCATCCCATCTCACATTTTTAGCTCTATTTTTTTGCCATGTCGGTGTTAGAGAGATAAAGCAACATTCTAAGCCTAATATCCATGGGCTCATCCCCAAAATCTATCAGTTGACAAATGCCTATTTATGAACTTTTAAACTTTGGATCCCAAACTTTCCTAAACATTGGATCCTAAAATTTGACTACGTTGATATTATGCTATCATAAGTTCTTTGGTTTTTTACCATCTACTGCAGTATTTCCTCTCATTCTTCATCTTCTTGAATCCCTGTCACCACACCATGAAGACAGGCAATAGCTACACAAATGGATCCCTGAGAAGAACACAGGCTCACCTGCACCAGTCAGCCAGTGTCTAGCACCTTTTGTGAAGTGTAAGAATGGGGCCATGGTGGACCTTCCATTTGTCTCACTCGGATCATGTGACATGGAATATCCACATAGCTGAGCCCTGAGCACATTCCTAGCATCCATGACCATGAACAAATAAACAACTCCTGTTTCAGTTGATGAGTAATTTTTTACACAGCAATAGATAAATAAAACACTCCTCAATGTTTATTGGGATAGATGGGAACTCAGTTGCAAATATGCAAGAAATTATTTTAATTTCTGAGAAGGAAGATAGTTGTAAGTGTTTTAGTTTCTTCCTGACTCATCTCAAAAAATGGGTGCTTGCAACATGCTGTTTATTAAACTTAAGAGCTGATCAGAAGGAATTCTTCAGTTATGAAGGATATTTGCCTTTGTTTGTAAAAAGGCTTCTCATGTTCTTATGTGAACTTGTTTGTTTCAGCAGAAGGTGCGAAGTTAGGGGCAATTGGGGGGTCATCTTACTCATTTCCAAAGTGGAGCTCTTCTTTAAATGACCTCTGCAAGCTCATCTTCATTCACTTGAATGAGACAAGCAAATTGAGAAATGAGCGATTTGGCTTTCTTTCTATTCTCTTGGCAGCAATTGATGCAACAAAGAGCCTTGTTAGCATCCCCTGTCTAAAACATGTAAGCTCACTATAACAAATGTGGGCAACAACCTTTCTTTACAGCCTGTTAATGAATCACATACTTATTTTTCCTTTCATGTGAAGCTCAGTTGAGAATGAAACACAACAGAGGGTACAAGCAGAATTTCAGGATGTTGATTTAAAAAAAAAAAAGACCTAGTAATGATGGTATCTGTATTCAGCATTGCAAAGCACACATGGCAGAGAACACAAATGCATTCATAAATGCAGGAAAGCCACAAATATGAACAGGCTGATTCCAAAGCAGGGTTTTCAGTTAGTGGATATATTTGGGAAAATGTTGACATTTATGTAGTAGTAGAATCTGAGTCTTTGAAATTACTTTGCTTTCCTACTATTTTTCAACTGTATTATTCTACAAAACCCTCAGTGATAGTACTTCTGAATAAGTTTCAAATGCTGACCATGCCATGTAAATAATGGAAAGTGGAATTATTTTTTAAACCAGAAGACTAAGCCACAGTCTCTGGGAAAATGCATTGTGGCAATCAGGCCAGACATTGGATGGCTAAGGCACTTTGTATTCTTCCACTGTATTTATTTGATCTCAGCACTTGTTCCCTAGGCAATTATTTCTCATTTAAAAATCATTTAATCATTGGTGGTGAATATAACTAACTTTCTTCTTATTTCCTCTTTCTGTAGAGAACTACAAAGCCATTTAACTCCCCCATCCTAGGAGCTCAAAATCTTTTTTCTACCTGTCATCTTTGACAAAACTGAAATTAAAATCAGGGTATAATTAGTCTTGAGCAATGCTTTAATTACAAAATAAAATATAACACCTAAAAGAGAAAAAAAGAACCTTAGCCTGGTTTTTAATTGTTTGTAGCTTTAAATTGTTGGTAATGATTTAAATAAAAATTCCATTCCAATTCACACAACATTTAAGTGTATTGCTCAAAAAGGATTCAGTTTAAAAATGTATAATTACATGTAACTTCTCTGAGCACTTGTTGTATACTAGCTTCCTTTGTATGCATCTCCCTTAATTAATTCCTAAGAGGCCTTTATTGAGATATTATACCTATCTTTTCTTATATTTCAGGAAGTTTAGTCTTTGTTTGGGCAAGCAGCTTGCATAAATTACACCCACTTAACCATAAAACTGGGATTTTAACCCAGGCCTCTATGATTCCCTATTCTAAGCTTTACATTTACTGTTTTTCTATCACTTAGTAAAAGCATCGTTGTTTTCTAAGGTAAGCTGAAAAAAGAGCACAGATTTGTTTAAAAATCGCACGTATATGGGCATCAGTGATTCTAAAGAAGAACCCTAAATGTATTGAGGGTGATATAGTGAGAATGTGTACATATTACAAAGAAAATAAAATTCCAGTAAGCACCAAAGCAAGAGTGTGACTCCGTATGATTACAGATGGCTTCCTGTATTGTTTCACGACTTTGTGTGGCAATGTAACGTGGCAGAAGGAGCGAAGCCAGTTGCTGAAGCTCCCCCAGGTGCTGCCTCCAAGTACCATCTTCCCTCTCTGAACACCGTTCTAACAAGCTGCCGAGCCGCTCCATGGCCACGCTGCTCGCTTCCTTATCCCAAGGACAAAGGGCCACTTTTCTATTTGACATCATCATTATCTCAGGATTGCCTTTCAGACTGATGGGATTAATTTGGGAAAATTCAGTTGTGCATGTCAGGAATCATCGCAGCTTTAGGCCCTTGGAAAAAGAAAAAAGAAAGGTAGTTTGTGAAGTCTGACTGATCTGGATTTCTCTTTTACCTCTCTTCCTCTGAGTGTGTATGCATGCTTGTGTGTGTGTGTGTGTGTGTGTGTGTGTGTGTGTGTGTCTGTGCCTGTCTGAAGTGAACACTTGTCCTTATTTCCCCATTTAATTGTTTCTCGTCACCAACATGAGCAGTTGTTCATCAGCCTCTTCTTGTCATTGTCTAGCTGTAAAGCATCCAGCTGGCACTTCCCTGCTCTTGCTGTTTATAACCTAGTTCCATTGCTTTTGATGAGGGAGAAAATCAAATAAAGGGAAAAAAAAGAAGGATGGAATATGGGAAACAAGACACTAAACAGGAGGACCATCCACTTTGATGAGAAAATAGGCCAATTCTTAATGAGTAGTCAAGATATAAAAAGAGAAAAAGGTCCCAGAATACTTAGTTAAAAGTAGAAGGTCAAACATTCTCCTGTGCTGCTCGTGGACATGATTTCAGTGTATTCTCATTCCTCCCCCACAATCGTCAGACTAAGCAGTTCTGGCGTGCCTCCCCGTTACTTATGTACAGCATTTGTGCACTTACCATGTCTCTTGTCCCACGCTCATCCTTACTCCAGACTGCAAATGAATTTGTGCCACTAAGCATGAGCCTGCAGTCAAAGAGCTTTATTTGAAGCAATCTGCAACTTCAGGGCTCATTACAGTGGCATTGCATTTCTGTTATGCATGCTGGCCATTGCTGTAAGTTTCAATGCTATAATTGTCTAAATATTGGATGCTCAGAGTCTGAGGGGCTGGTTTAGATATGCAAATTTTTAATTCTTAAAGAGTAATGCACAACCTGAACAAAAAAAGAAGAATTTGACACAGGGCCTAATGTAAGAGAAAAATTTCAAAAGTATATGTGGAGAATATATGGATTTATGTCTTCTGAACAAACAGAAAAGTATCCTCCTTTTTCTCTGGGAGTAAAAGGCGGGAAGAATGAAGTTGGGAAAGTATCTTACTTAATCTTCTCTCATTGATGGGTCAAAATACCCAACACCAAATGTTAAGGAAGGCAATGTTTATTCAGCTCATGGTTTGTGGAGGTTCTAGTCTATAATCAGCTGGCTCCAAGGCAGGGCAGTGTGGCAGGCGCAGCAGTTCACGATGACTGGGGTGGTGACACACAGCAAAAGCAACAAAAGGAAAAGGGGCGGAGCAAGCCTCGTTTCTGCCTTGTGTGTTATGCATTCTACCTGCCCCAGTGTGGGTGTAGCACTCTTAGCTCCAATTCCAGCACTAGACAATGAACCCGTGACACGTTCTAGATTCAGCCACTTATGAAAAAGCCCACCCCCGTGCCTGCAGGAGGCTTTAGAGGGACATCCAGACACAAACCATAATAGAAAGAATTCCGGGGCTGGGGGTATAGCTCAGTGGCATAAGCGCTTGCCTGGCAAGCGCAAGGTCCTGAGTTCGATCCCTGGTACCGGAAAAAAAAAAAAAAAAGTGTACTAGAATTCCAATGAATGCTTTGTCAAGTTGCAATAAGGGAAGTAAAGAGAGCCAGGAAAATGGTTGAAGATGGGAGAAAATAGCCTTTACTTAGGTTCTCTATGGTTGGACCAATATGACTCCTTAATACTCCAAAAAGAACCAACTATCTGTATTAAACATGCACTTCATTAAAATTTAGCTAGAAGTTTGCTAAATCCTAAGCAGAACTTTCCTGTTCAAGTGAATTTTGCAAACCTAAAAATGTGGTAGATCAGGTTGCTCAGTGTATTAAAATTGAAAATCTTTTAACATCATAGGTTATCAAACATTTATCTCCATAGTATTTTACTAATTTTAGTGCTCTCATATATTTTTCTTAACTGACACTGAAGTGACACCTTGAGATGAGACAGACAAACATGTATATCCTGTACTACAGTAGACAGAAAGGCTTAGCAGTAATAATTTGTGTTAGGTTATGGTACAGAGAAAATTAGTGATACTCTACTATTACAGTATCCTGTTACTGTGATAACAGGTGCACAGATGTGTGCTTTACACAAACAGTGAGAGAGCACAAGAGCATTGTTTAAGGTGATTATGTTTATTGTAATGTGTTATGCCAGGGTAGAACACTAACACAATATGTAAGCATAACCATGCCATCTTGGGATTCACAACAGAGCAGGACCTGGTAAGAAATTATGAATGTCAACTCCAAGACACAGGCAGGAAAAGGAGACTTGTCAATGCTCGCTTGTATGTGTAATGCTAAAAGAATGCTGATGCTGACCTTATTCTTCAACTGCAGACCTGTGAATGATAAATAGCAGTTCAATTTCTTTATGTGTCTGCACTTTGTGAGTCATGTACATATCATAAATACATACATATATGTGTGATGGAGTATGTGTGTGCATATGTATATGTATTATAGAGATATGAAGAAATGAATGTATAACAATTCTCCATCAGTAAAATAATGTCAATCCAGTGGATTTACAATATCTTTATTATTTTGGTCTAAAATCCAGCTTTGGAAATAAAGTCATAAAGTCTGCTTTGTCTGCTAACATTCAATTAATCAAAAGTATCTTAGCCAGCATTCCATGTAGCAGTATAGAAACATGTATGATATCCACAGTACTAACTTGGAACCCTTGAAGGATGCTGAAATTTGGAATTATCATAAAAACATTATACGCCTGGCATGGTGGCACATGCCTGTAATCCCAGCATTTAAGAGGCTGAGGAAGGAGAATCATTGTGAGTTTGAGGCCAGCCTGGGCTGTAGTAAGTTCAAGGTCAGCCTGAACTACATAGCCAGACCTTGTCTCAATATATATGTGTATAAATATATATATATTTTAGAATTTGTATACATTTAAAAGGTAATGGACCACTTTTGTTTCACTCAGTTGGATAACTTAACTATTTAGAATATATAATTTCTTAAGTACATAGATTGAAGACAAATTTTATAGTTATCATTGTCTCAAGAGAAAGAGTCACAAAGAAAAAAGATGAGTACATTGTGGTCAAATTATTGCAGTACTCTATATGCACATTCTCATTATAAGTGCCCCCTTCATGGGTAGCTGATAACAGCCAATAGGATTGTCTCCTTATTCCATGCTGTACTAAGAGTTTTACTTTCTAATTCTACCAATAAACGTATGGCTAGGTATCATTAGTATCCCTACTTCTCAGATGAAGACATTGACTGAGAATTTAAGCAGAAAATCATCCCTGTGAGGTTATTCCTGAGTTGTATCTATTTTTAATTCTCACCTTCATGATCTTAACAGCAAGGTATTTTCAATCTGCAGGTAGCTACAAGCATCTAGAAAATACAGAAACTTAACAGAATTAAGAAAATACAGCTAACCAGATGTTTAAAGTTATCCAGAATTTAGACCTAAGGAAATACAAGCATGTAAACAGTTAATGAATTGCGCCAGATTTTGCTTGATCATTGTTTCTGGGAAAGTGAACCACAAGAAGTTATTTAACCAAAGGCTAGAGAGCATTGTTTGTCTCAGCCCAAGTTACCGGAATAGTCATGGAGGCGACAGTATCAGCTACCTAGAGGGTTTGGTGTTCAGAGTCACTATAAATGGAAGCAACACTTCCCATGGGTTGTGAGACAAAATGTTCTATGTGCAGGCTGAGATGCTTTCTGTGTAATCTGAGTTTTTCTTGGAGTGCTTTCTCAAATTATGTCTGTCCTTTCTTTTGTTAGAAAAGATGATACAGGTACTGTGCTATAGAATTCATTTTTCCTCTGAAACTTATGAAGTTTTATCAACCAGAGGTATTTGAAGTAAAGGTCATTCTGTGAAAGAAATAATTGTTCCCTAAGAAGACTTTATTTTTTTTTTCAAAATTTTTTACTGTTAAGAAAAAGTGAAATAAGGACTACCTCCCTCTAAAGAAATTATGCTCCTATAGCTTCCAAATTCAAATGTAATGCAGAGTACATGAAGACGGTTTAAGATCCATTAGGTTATCAAGCCTGTCCTTCTGTAGCCTGTTTAAAATTCTTTTTGCAAGAAGATTAAAAGTAACATTTAATAATAGGTCAGTTGACAAGTAATTATTTAGCATCCACAGGGTATAACACTTTATAAAAAAAGCTCAGAATTAAAGCCTTTAGAGTTACATAATGAAAAAGGAGACAAAAATGGCTTTTTCTCTAAGCATAGGAGTAATATTAAGTCCTATTTTGTCTCATATTTTAAGAAGTCAGGCTGTCAAGAATCATACAAAAATTAATAATAACATCTTTATAGTATTCTTATCTTGTCAAATTTCTTTTACACTGTGTTATAATATCAATTTTTTTCCTAAAATATAGAATGCATTATGTTTCCTATATTTCAAAGAGGAAACTGAGGCCCAGAATGACAAGATAACTTAAAAGCACACAGAACGGGGGGAGCAATTCAGGTTCTCCTCCAACTCTCATTAGACGACTCAGCCTGCTAAGGTAGCAGGAAAATGCCCATGCAGTGGGAGTCTCACTCTTCTTTGACAGGGTAACTGAGCCTACATTCACACCAGGGCGTCTAGGGATAAACTCTTGGTTATGACTCAGTGGTGCCCTAGGAGAATCCATGGACATTCTCCTTCCCCCGCCGGTGCTTCTTCTGAGCATCAGCCCCTCTTTCGCTCCACTCCAGCTTCCTTCTGGTCCATTCTTGCCCCCATTCTACAACTAGACCACTTCAAAAATGCAAATCAAATTTGGAAACCTTTCTGCTTGGCTCTGTAATGGCTTCTAACAAAATTTAAAAGAAAGGACAAAATCTTTAAGAGATGTTTCAAGGCCCTCCTCTCTGGATTTGCTTAGACCTCTCCCCTCATTTCCCACCACTCATTTCAGCCACACTCTTCTTAAAAGTTTCTGGAGGGATCATTTCTCCAAAATAGACATCCTCCCACCAGCAGTAACACACTCACATATCTTAACTTAGTGAATTCTCACGAAACCTACAGTTCACTGTAGTCAAAAAAATGAAGTCAAATAATCTCCCCATTAGTACCTTTAAAATTATTTTTTCTTACATGTATTGATCGTTCTAGATAAATTTTGAGCATCTGAGTTAAGTCCAGTTCAAACCTACAGAAAATGAGAGCAGACTTCGTCTTTAATTCAGTGCCTAGCACAGTGCTGATGTTTCTTAAGAGTTCAACAAATGTCATTTGAATGTTAAAATTTAGGGAGGGGGATATAACTTGAATTTCATTCCAACTAAGTTGCAAGTTATAAAAGGGACTACAGATCGGTTTGCCTATTCTGCTATCACATTTCATGGTATGTATACAGGGAAATAATCAATAAATATAATAAATGGATGAATGGTTAGTGGGTTTTCCGTGTATAATACTAAGGAGCCTACCAGAAAAGGAAATGCAGTTAAACGTGTTGGTGGTAAATCCCTCTAAATATCTAATTTGTTGTAAACATATTATAAAAGCAGAAGACATTAGTGGTATAAAGGGTTAAGTTGAACAAAACTTAAAATTGACTATGTCCATTAAATTTTATCTACAACAAAAATAATTGCATAAATCTCAAAGTAAGGTGTTACTTTGTCATTTATTAAATTTTATTTCATTTTATGTTATTTTATTTCTGATGGCTTGAGCCATACACACTTATCTTTCTTATAGATAAAAATTATTAAACAGCAACAGTTTCATGTTTAACTTGACACTATGCCATCAATATCATCTATTGGCTGTAACATGTTTTATAATAAAATGAAGAAACACATACCACACAACTGTTAAAGTTTCAGAAAAACTATGAATAAGGAGAGAATTCAAAAACAACTAATAGGGGCTGGGGACATAGCTCAGTGGAATAAGCGCCTGCCTAGCAAGCACAAGGTCCTGAGTTCGATCCCCAGTACTGCCAAAAAAGAAAAAAAAAAAAAAGACCAGTAAATTTTGTTATTAATATTAGCATGAAGATAAATACGGTCTTAGCACAGTTCCCTTTAGCTTTGGACTTCCTGATAGTACAAGAAAGAAAAGCATGGTAGACTCAGTATCGCTTTTTCTAATTAAGCATAGATGTGTGAATCCCATTGAATAATAATCCTTATGAAATTTTGTGATGTTTTCCTCTTAACTTCATAAAGCCACAGCTTCTCCTTTCCCATTAGATTTTCTATAGAAGTAAGGACTTTGGTTCCACAACCAAACAAAAAAAAAACAAATCACGAAATAGCTTGGGGTAATTATATTTTTTAGTATTATAACTTTGAGAAATAGATTTATCTCTGAATGAGTTGTTTAGCTTGCTAGCCACTGTTTTGTAGTTTGCTAGGTAACTTTGTGATTCCAGTTTTCCTCATAACCTTGTAATCTTTATTGAAATATGTTCAAAAACAGCTTGAAAATACCCCTGAACTTTCATAGACCTAATTACGAAAAGCTATGTTTTGGCTTCCCTCTTGTTAGTCCTGAGACCAGCTCTCTATCCATCTCTCCAACACAAACTGATATTTTCTTTTCAAGTAGACTTAAACCTGTCATCTCAATCGTTCCCTTAAAGTTCAAATTATTTGCACAATCCGACAATAAAAAATGGGATACTTTCAATTTTTTATACTTTTTAATAAGAAATTCAAAGTTTTTCCTTTTAAAATTCAAAGTAGGCTCAAGTAAAGGAAATAAAAATCAACCACATCATGCTGGATTTATGTCTTATACCCCAACCTCTCTCCCTTCACTCTGTCTCACACACACATGCAAACATACACAAATCCACTCAGAGACTAGGAAGATGGCTTATATGGAAACAATGGTTTTGATTACATAATCGGTTTATGAACAAGTCACATTGGAGCAAGGTGGGCCCTAATCCAGTGGCCATTGTCCTTAGAAGAGGAGAATTCTAATACAAATACACAGAAAGTGAACGTAAACCTATGAAGACAGAGGCAGAATTTGCAGTTAAATGCCCCAAACTGAAGAGCAAGATCTGCAGCAACCAAGTACACCAAAAGACATAGGAAGGGTTTTTAGCATTGTGCCACTGCCAAAGCAGATCAATACATCTGGCCTCCAGACCAGCAAATATATATATATTTTTGTTACTTTGAATCACTCAAGTTGTGGTCATTTATTCCAACCATGCTAGTAAACTAACATAAGAAGAAAGAAGTTATACTTTCTTCCTTTCATTTTCCAGATTGCAAGATGACATCATTCTCTAGCCTAACAGATATCCGCCCTGGATCTGCACAAGGAGGAGGAGGACTGAGAATTAGAACATGACAGAGCAATACAAAAATATGAGTCAGAGCTTCAGAGAGCAGATCCTTGAAGGAGTTTCTTAAATTAGAAATAATACCTTATGATTGCACCGCACTGTCTACTAATTTGACACACAAGGCCCCCTTAGATATAGATAAAGCACATAATAAAACTTTCAAGAAACAAATGAAAACTCTTTGGTTTAGAGAGATTAAAAGATTTGTTCAAGTTGTTGAACAAATCAATATAAAAGCCTGAAATGAATCCTAGATCTCTTTACCCAAAGTATTATTTTTACTCTCCTACCATGAATCACAGAAAACAGGTACAACTTGCTTGGGAATTTCAGGCATAGTACTTGACCTGTGTTTCAAAGTCAATACTAGTGACTCTCCAGGCAAGTTCCTTAGTTATGGGAGCATTCATGGGGTTACTGGGTAGACTCACGCTTTTGTCAGTTGATACATACTGCTTCTTATTATAACGTCTGTGCAGTTTGAGTAAAAGATTTCTGTAACAGGCAAAGAGTATTGCAGAAATGGGAATTTAAAAGAAATGAAAGAATAGGGTCTAAGTTTTGCTGAAAATTCTCTTGAGAATATTATTTATGATACAAGCATAGAAGCCTATAACAAACAACAGAATAAAGAACGGTAGATTCTAAACCCTTACAACACAGACAAATACCAGGCTGGAAGCAGAAGAATCCTCTACAGGATTTATTGAAAGAGCTGACCCAAGACTTCTTTGGGAGGGATTTTAAATGGACAGATAAAGAGCAGAGTGATTCTGATACCTGGTAATTATTATTTGGTTCAGAAGAGGTACGAAGGTGGACTCGGAGTTTGCCAAGGTTTATCACAATCAACCTCTTTCTGCCTTCATTAATATTGGTTCATATTTGCCTAATGTTCTCATCATCAGGGGCTGAAGAAATACCAATAAGCTATCATTATGTAGACCGTAGGAGGAACTCAGGCACAGGACTTCTCAGACGCGTACTGACAGGCTGTCCTGTCTGTTTTTGTCTGTCTGACTTCATAAGCTCTCTCTTTCTACAGCTAGAAGAAAAAGGCTACCAGAAGCTATTGTGTGGATTTTTCCCAATACCAGACAGCCAAACTTAAAGCAGGAAGTATGTAGGCTTTGTCCATGAACCTTCAATAGAGCTCATGGATCAGAAGCTTCACCTGTCCCCCATCTTAGCAAGTGAAATAACCATTAGACTGGCAAATGCTGGGTGAGAACACTGCAAAGCAGGAGAAACCAATTAGTTCAAGACATAAAACAGAATGTTGTGCACCTTTGACATTTCCTACACTTATTCCGTGGTTGCTGTGAAAGAAATGAACAAAGTGCTATGATTTTTTTTTCTTTATGGTTTCTAAATCCACATAATTCTATTTTATATAGACCTGGAAAACATGTCCTTTTAATCAATCAGGCTCTCTCTCTCTCTCCAACTATTGGATAGGTGTTCAAAATATTTTCACTTGTACCTGAACTAAATTTTCTTAAACATACGATAAACTAACATACCAGGAGCAAGTGTCTGAGCTACTTCTTTTAAAGGTGTATGCTGTTTAATCCTTTCAGGTCTCTAATCTCAGATTTTAGCATCAGAGGCAAGCTCATAGTAGAGCTTTTGATACCTTGTTGCTGTCCAAGCTCTTCTTAAATTATAGCAGAAGGAAGCTGTCTATTTTAGCTGCTCATGAAGCCACTTCTGACTGCTATAGTAACAAAAAAGTTGCTGCAAATTTTTCTCCACTTTCAAGTTATTTCCTATTGCTCATGAGCTAGCTTTAGCTGCATGTTGGTTTATTATAATGCTTACATAGTTTTAGTTGAAGCTATGATCTGCATTGTTAATTATGAATCTCCTTCAAATTTGCCTTTTCAACAATTTGCAGTGATTTGATAGGAGTCCAACTGGTAATCTAAGACATCAAGATCTTCCCAGAAAACTCTAATCATTTGCTCTTCTTCAAAGCTTGTGGTCTGTGGAGACAATGTCTCTTGTCATTTTTGTAATACATGCAATCTACTGGAAGCTAGAATAAGTAATCTTATAATTTTTCATTCCCTTGGGCTGCCAGTGCCAGTTAGATTAAGATGACAGAGAAGAGAAGATTTAATTTGCTGGTAAGAATCTCAAAAGGCTTTTGTATGAGATTACAAAAGTCCACATCTTTTTTTTTCTTATTTTTTCTTTGTTTTTCATTACATGCACACACACACACACACACACACACACACACATACACCCCAGTTGGTTTTACAATCGGTGAGGAAGGCAGATGAGGTCTAACTGTTCCATGGACAGTAAAACCACTGCAAGTATTAATAAGTAAATAAGTTTGCACCCTGGATTTTCAATTTTTGGAATCTGTCCAAGAAGAGTTAACAACAGAGCAATAGGTAATATCTTAATGATGCTAATTAGTCCCCATTTTGGAATTTCAGTTCCCATAGGATGTCCCTAATGATTATTTTCCACCAGGGCTACCTGCTGGGGCCTGTACAACACGAAAGTGAAAACAGCTCCTCCCAGGCTTCCTGACTTTACTGTTATCAATGGGTGTTTTCGAGATGCAATAAGCATCTTTTCCTTGTTCAAAGCTGAGAAAATGTCATCAGGTGTGTGTAAACATAAACACAGAGGTTCCCTTCAAAGAGTGAATGGATTTCACCAAGAAAGGGTTTTCTGTAAAGAAGATTGCATAGCCTAAAATGAAGCGATGACAGGCATCTATTTTACCCAGTTTGTACAATAGAATTTGCATCTGTAGGTAGAAAGAGGACAAGCTAGTTAACCAGAGACCCTGTAATTTACTGTAGTTGCCTTTAACGAGGCCACTGAGAGACCGAGGAATGGACGCAGAAAGTGGAAAGAGTGAAAGTCACTCTGTAATAGCAAACAGAGGTTTCTAAATGTAATCTGGGAAGACAGAGAAGGGTATAGTAAAGATTAGCATAACAACCATGTCTACAGAAACATTCTTTACTCCTAAGCTTTCATTAAATCAAATACTAAGTGGCAATTACTGAAACACAATAGGTACATTCAGGCTCTGACAACCCTTAACCTTTTTTGGTTCTTATAAACCATTTGTCCCTGTTCCCATGATGTCCCCTTGTCATGAGGTGACGGCTATACCACAGGCTTCAACATCGTGTGGGACACTCTAGTGTTCTCTGAATGGCTCAATTATTCTGAAGTAATTTAAAACATTTCTATTGAGGCATCTAGTATTCTATGGGCATTTAAATAGACTCTTGGGCCCTAAAAGCATCAACTTATGCAGTGTACAGGTTGCCATAAAGGAAGGAACATGCCATATTTCCCAACTCAAAGCTGTTCAATCAGAAGCCCATAGTCAGGGCAATGTACACAATAAAGGCAAATGCTATAAATGTTTAATACGCCATAGAATTCCAAAAGCTTTGCATTAAGTAGTTAAACACCAAGAAAGTTGCATCAACTGGTCACACTGATGTTTTTATATCCTAGCAAACTGTGCCATATTGATAATTGTGTTCTTATTTCAAGTGATTCTTAAAATGGCTCATTGTCATATCACACTGGCCAGCTATTACGTTTATATTTGGTCAGTTTGGAAAATGAGTCTTAGACGTGAGAGTGACTTGCTGCAGACTCAGCCTTAAATGAATGGTATTTCCAGGAGGTCAAAAGAACAGTGAGCTGGAGCACTGGAGAGGACAGTGTCTTGTAGCAGGTCACAGGGCAAACTGCTTGCTGTCCCTGCCCTTTGGCTGTTTTATCAAATCGGTTGGTTGATCTGCATGCTTTCCCTAGAAAGTGGAAATGACAAACACATAGGAGAATGATTCGCAGGTACTTTTAGGACGGTTCAACTCAGGAAAAAGGACCTTGTCATAAAATGGTCAGTCTCAATGTCTACCCATAGTCTTAGCTAGGGTTTCTTTCCCCCTGTGGTTTCCTGTTTGCAAGCATCTGCATATGGTCATAGTGTATTTCCAGTTGCTATACTCACGGAGAACAACATTCAAATGATTTGGCCTTGAAAAGAGTTGTATCCATGATATAAAAGTATTTGTAATTGCTACAATTTTGTAGGTGTGATAATGAAATTTACTTTACAAAACACAGTGGCATTAGACACATCATAATTGACAGTTAATACATGTCTTTGTTCTGTAGGATTAATGTGGCAATAGAAAGAAGAAATGGCATTGCTTAGTCATAACTAATGCCTAAGGCTGATAGGTCTGCCTTCAGCACTGAAAGCTTGGCAGTGTTTTCCACACACAGCCTTTCCCTTCTTCACAAGCATGGCAGACAGTTGCGTGATAATCCTTTTCTTGTTAAGGGCAGTCTTCAAGATAATGTTTAGTAATGTTTACATAGTGTTATGTGAGAGCTTTGGGTAGAAATTATAAAAAGTAGAAGCTTAAGACCTATTTGGATCAGCATTCTGCAGCACAGTAAGATTTTCTGAATTCCATTTGGACTTTTCTGCCCTTCATTTGTTCCTAGGGTCCATTATCTGTCCCTCTGTTTATGTATCTATCTATCGATCTATCTATCCACCCACCCCTGTATCATCTAGCTCTCTAATGCAATATAATTTCATTAAGCCCAGCAAGCCTCTCTGTGCAATTACCTAAATAGATGGCATTGTATCAGTGGTGGGGTGAGGGAAGAACACTGAGGTATAATATAAGAAAGTGTAAAAGTTAATATGTGACAAAGCACTTCAGAGATCCAACAAAACCATAGAGAACAAAATAAAAACATAACTGATTTCCCGTGCTTGGGTCTAGGTATGCCCTCTATGTTGCTGTATGTATGAGTATGTGCACATGACAGCAATATTTTTTTTGGTGATCAGATCAGCACATAACAAAAATACAACTAGAGAGGCATAATTTTATGTCTGTATGGGTACAGTGACTAGAGCTGGCTCATCACAGAATTTCATTTTGTGGCTCCTAAATCATGTTCAACGTCATGCTAACTTTTCTACCTGAATTTGCTACTGTTGCTAATTTTGCCAGAGACATTCTTCAAATCCATGTTCCTCGTCTTAAGACTTTTACCATATTTGCATTTGTTTTTGTTTGTATTGTGCACTGATTATCATCTGGCATAACCATAATCATTTGAGAAACTTTAAAAATTTACTATTATAAAAATTTCAAAACAAATAAAGATGACCCTTACACATGTTGCGCTCTTTCAGTAATTTCCAGTGCATAGACAAAATCGTCTGTTCCAAATACTAATTCATGACCAGCGCCCACCCTCTTGGTCTATCTCTTCTCTGCTTGTAGTGTTTATGTGTTGAGGGACCTGGCTTGTTTGTACTGTTTATTCTAATCTACATTTGCTGACTGTCGTCCCAGGCAACCAAGGTATTAGGTTACAAATTTTATGTCTTCTGTAACTGTTGAAAATATATATGAATACACTATCATCTTTAAATTGGAATTTTAGCAAGGCAGAATTGCTATGCCATATCTGGTGTCCTTTAAAAAAAAAACTGTTTGAATAAATGTTTTCAGTATCTAATGATTGCATTCATTGTGGAGAATGGTTATAAGCATGTAACACGACTTAATTTGATTACACCCTCCTCCCTTCTTTCTTCTTGCTGGTCTCTTCTCCTCCTGTTTCCTATCATGTATCTTTCACTTTGTTCTTTACTTAAACTTTGGGTTCTCACATAACAGAAACTGTGCAGTATTTAAGCTTGTGTGTCTGATTCACTTACCAGCATTGTCTCACAGTCCGTCCATTTTCCTACCAATGGTCAAATTTACATTTCATAGCAGACTGATACACTGTGTATAAATATCACATGCTCTTTACTGATGCATTTATCGATGGATATATAGACTTTTCAAGGTTTAGTTATTAGGAAGTTATGCTTACATAAACAGGAGCATACATGTATCACTGTAATGTGATGTGTTCAAATATTTTAGGAAGCTACTTAGAAGGGAAATGCTGGGTCAAATGGAATTTCTCCTTTTCATTTTTTCTGAAGAATCTCCATTCTGATTTCCACAGAGGTACTAGTTTGCATTCCCTCCAACCAAGCAGAAGCATTCCTTTCTGCTCCCAAAGTTATCAGCATTTGTTATTGGATTTGTTGTTGGATTTCATGATGATAATCTGCCCTGCGTTTTTCTGCAGTAAGATGGGATCTCAGAGTTGTTTCAGTTTTGTATCTCTAATAACCAGAGATGTTGTACAAGTTATTGCACATCTTGGCCATTTGTACTTCTTCTGGTAAGTGTCTATTAATTTCAGTTGTCCATTTTTTTCATTTTATTTTGGGAATCTAATTGTGTTTTGTTCTTTATAGATTCTAGATATTAAGCCTTTGCCAAAGAATTAGCTGGGAAATATTTTTCCAATTCTCTAGGCTATCTCTTCACTCTATTTGCTGGGATTTTTCATTTGTTTGTTTTGCTGTGCAGATGCTCTCTAATTTGATATAAACCCACTCATTGATTCTTGATGCTGTTTATTACTTTTTTGTAAAATTGTTCTACTCATAAAGCTCTTGCTTATGCCTATATCTTCAAGAGTTTTACTTATTTTACCTTCCAGCAGATTGTTTCTGTTTCAATATTTATGTCCTTGTTCCAGTTTGATGGTACTTTAGCACAAGGTGAGAGACACAGGTCTGGCTTAAATTGTCTGTATATGTGTAGCTGGTTTTCCCAGCATTATGTGTTAAAGATGCTATTATTCCTCCAGCGGGTGTTTTGTTTGGGATCTTTGCTCAAAGATCAGGTAGCTGAATGTGCCTGGGTTCTTTCTCTCTGATTCTCTGTTCCACTGATCCGTCTGTCTGTTTTTTGTGCCAGTGCCATACTGTTTGTGTCACTCTAGCTTTGTAACATAACTGAAAATCTGTCATTGTGATGAATCCTGCTTTGTGCTTCTTGCCTAGGACTGCTTTTCCTATTCTGGTTCCATGTGAACTTTAAGTTTAGTACACTTTTTTCCAGTTCTGTGAGAAATGCTGTTGGTATTTCTATTGGAATCAGTTTAAATCTGTATAAGAGTTCTGGTACTATGGCTACTGTGACACTATTTGTCTGTCTTTCAGGGATAGAAGATATATTTCCATTTTCTGATGTCTTCAATCTCTCTTTTCCTAAATATTACTCTTCTCTTTGATTTACTTGAATACAGTTTTTAAAGTAGTTATTAATAATTTTCCAGTTTTCAGCACTGTCTGCTATAACTGTCTATTTATTCATTTATTTTAGTTTTTAATCACACTGACACGTGTTTCCTTTTTTGGTAAGATTGGCTAAATTTTTATTGATTTTGATTATTCTTTCAAAGACCCAGATCTTCAATTCACAATTTATTTGTAACTTTTTGTCTCAATCTTATTAATTTGTACTCTGATCAATATATTTTTTTCCTGTATTAAATTTAGATTTACATGCATTTTTTTTCTAGAACATTCAGGTGCATCCTGGGTTATTTACGGACTCAGTGTATTTTTCAGAAGTGGGCATTCACATGTATAAATTTCCCAGTTACTACTACTTTCATTTTGGTCCATAGGTTCTGGTGCTTTTCCTGCCATTATTATTTGACTCAAGGTGCTGTCCGCAATTCCATTTAATGTTAGGCTAGTCTTATTCCTATCATCTGGCAGCTGATGGATTTTCCAGGGTGCTTTATTGTCTCTAGGGTGTCTCTGATTCCTGTTCACCTGTACCAGCCCCGTCTCCTGTCATCCTTGCTCTCCTACCATCTTGCTCCCTTATGCTCCCCTTACTGTCGGGGGGGTTTTCTCTCTTTTGAATTTGTTTGACAAATTTGCATGGACTCTATTTTTTTTTTTTTTTTTTTTTTTTTGGCGGTACTGGGGATCAAACTCAGGACCCTGCGCTTGCTAGGCAGGCGCTTATTCCACTGAGCTATATCCCCAGCCCCTGCATGGACTCTAATTCTTTGCTAAAATGGTCATTGATGTGTTGTATAAGTTTATAGCTCATATAGGTTATTTTAATGCTCACTGATCATTTTATTAAGTCCATTATCCATCATTATCCATTTCGTTATATCATATTTGAGATTATTGTGAACTTCACTGACCTTTTCCTGCTCTGGGATCTTCTTTCATCACTTTGTATAATTCAGCTGTTTGCCTGTTGATTTGGTGTTCTTTCTTTTTGTAATATTTGAAGTACTGGTCATTATGGCCTAGATTTACCGGTTTCAATATGATGATGTCTAATTTGAGCACTTATTTTTCATTTATTAGCTGGGATATTTTCTTCAAAAGAAACTCTTCCATCCAACTAATTTTATCCTCTGCTTTAATACATACTTCAGTTCATCTATTTGAAGTATAAGGGCAAATGTCCTTTTCCTTTCTTTTAAAGAATTTCTAAAATAATGAATTAGTAACGTATCATCTTTGGGAGATGTCAATTGATTTATTATGTTCGTTTCATTCTGCATTTATTTTTTAAAGAAGAATTGAGGAGCAGGTTTTTTATTCTGTCATTTCTCTGAGAATAATTTTTCGGGAAAATGGTGTTAAGACACTATAGTGTGCATAATATTAAGTTCTGCTGGACTTTTGTGTGTTTTCAAAGGACAGAATAAGTATGATAAATGCCTCACGGCTGAGAGAATTTTTACCTAAGTATGCAAGTTATATATGTATCTTGTTTCCCCCCAAATCTCCTCTATATTCAGATAAAAATAGTTATATATTCATGTTATCTAATAACATACATACTGCACTTTTAAAGTAACACAACCAGCGCCATCATCTGTGACCTGATTGACAAAAACAGATTTTTATAGGGTATTAATGGTAATATTCTTATATTGTAAAGTGACTTTGAATGAATCATCTGTTATGCCACAAATTTTCTAAAGATAGATGATGTGTTAATCATGATTCTCCAGGAGCACTGACCTAAGAGAATGTGTATATGTGTGTGTGTGTGTGTGTGTGTGTGTGTGTGTGTGTGTGTAAAAGTCTATGAATTATATGAAGATAGTGTAAAATAGAATATAATTATAGAAGATACAGCATAATTATTCCATTTACTTCTGTTTTATTTCCCTATATGGATATTTTTTCTTTTGCTATGTCACATTTCTTCAGATTGAGAGCTCCCAATCCTGTCCAAGGCACTTCTCAAAGCTGTGTAGTGAGTAGAGCTGACATCCTACAATTCAAGTACAGCACCAAAGGTCTTGCTTTGTTGTGGTCTTATACCCGACGGTTCTCATTTTCATGCATCTCCCAAGGGAGAGTGGGATTTGCTCCCCGTGTTTGTCTCACTGTGCAATGGGAGAATCCACTTGGGCCTTCACCCACAGCCTTACTAGTTTACCCCACAATCACAGCTTTAGACAAGGACTTGAGCAACAGCGTCACTGTGACCTGAATGCTGCTATGCTAAAAGGGTGACTGACTGCACCAGATCCAAAGTACAACTTAAGAAAAAAAAAAAAAAAAACAAAACACTTCTTCCAGGATTACTCTTAACTTTCAAATGCATTTTATTACCACTAGAACTTGAAATAAAAGTCAGTAGTCCTTAACATAAGGAAATAGCACCCGTGACATTTCCAGAATGGATTGCAGAGTGCTCCAGCAGTGCTGCGAAAGGTCTGCTCCTCCTCACAGCACAGCCTCTGATCTGTAACTGTGAACCTCCATTACTCACCTGAGCCTTTCAGGGGCGGCTGCTGTGTACCAGCCCATGAACTCCCTCCCCAGGATACCGGAGAGCATCTGAGCCACGTGGGAACACTCACTCCCTGAGCTGTCTAACAAGAATATCGAGCTTGATTATAATGGAGATTAGGTGGTCAAAAGGACAAAGAGACCTGGGGCAGCTACCTTTGAGGTTTCTGCTAAACTACATATGGAATAGAGATTTATAAACCTTATTTTAATAATTTAAATAACAATTGACCATTTTATAAGAACGTCCTTTAGTGTCTAAGTTTATTCTGAAATTCAGCCTTTTCTATTTTTGAATATACTAAGTTGTATAAGCTTATTACCTTCAAGTTAAAATAGGAAGAAAAAAATAAAATAAAATAGGAAGAAAAATGAAGAGTAATCTAATATGTATTTTATACCCAAACCTAGTTAGTTATGTGATCTTTCTATATAGAAATTTGCAATAAATGCTGTCAAGTACGTAATATTTTTGTGTTACCCTCTTTATACATATGTTTTGTGAAGTGAAGAATGTGTTTGTCAGTACAAAATTAATAAGCAGTGATATATAACTCAAATGTGATTCTTTCTGGATTTAAGCACATGCACATTGCAGTTGTGATATTTTTCATAACTTCTGATGTTTAGGAGAAATCTTTTACTATGGTATGCATTTAATATATAGATGTGTTAACTGTCTTGTGAGGAGGATTTCAGGGAAAACACAAAATCAATTTATTGGTATTGTTCTTCACACCTAGCTACGAATGTGAAAAAGAACTGAAAAGTTCCAGTTCTTGCTACCAAATCTAGAATGATTAGCACTGAGAAACTTCAGCATAAATGTGAAAATCCTAGAAATAGTGAAATACAAGATAGATTAAGTGAGTTGGAAAAGGAAATTGTTTCTGGAATTTATTTATTTATTTAGTCTTTTTGAGACAGGGTCTCGCTATGCAGTTCAGGCTGACCTTCAGCTCACTTTGTAGCCCAGGTTGGTCTTAAACTCACGATGATCCTCCTGCCTCAGCCTCTTGCACACTGGTATACAGGCATGTGTTACCATACCCAGCTCTGAATTTTAATACCATTGTTTTTTTGTTTTTTGGTTTTTTTTTGTCACTGAGAAAAGCAGACCAGCATTTATGTAAAGGGTGAGATCTAATTCCTATAAATGCCTTCCTGCTTCTACAGATAAAAACAAGCAATGCAGAAGTGATGTAGTACATAAAAGCAAGTGATCAGAAATCAATTTTGAGGGAAAACCCCCACAATGGAATTGGAAAAGTGAATTAAATTATTTCATAACACTTTCATCCTTTGTGAAAGAAAAAGAAAGAAAAGGGAATAAAATAGGGCCAGGAGAGAAAATATGAAATTAAAGAAGCTAAGAATTGAGGTCTATTTTTGGCCCTTAAAAATTTTTTTAAGCTTGATGGAAGCCAACACCAGAGCATCAATAAAAGTCATTCACAATGTATAGTAAAGAATTTGCCACCTCCCCATCTCTATTAGTTTGAAATTAGCCCATGTACATTAGTAGAATGCAGAATGTTATTCTCACTTTTTTAAAAACTCCAGCTTCATGGAACTACCTGTCCAAAACTTTTAGCAGCAATAGTTAGTCTTTCCAACACAGCAGAATTTGCTTAAGAAAATTACAGATTTTCTAAGCTACTGCCTTTTGAGGCAGACTGACACAGACCTCTAGAGACCTTCTTTGAAGTACACATCTTTATTGGTTGAGATTTGGATCTTCAAGGTCTCCCAAAGTTCCATGTGTTACAGCCTGATTGCTGGTTATGTCACTTTTAGGGGTGGAGAAAACCTTAGAAGCTAGGGCCTGCTAGAAGGACGTTTGCTCTGGCTGGGTATATTTGAAGAGCATTTGGGGCCCAGCACCTTCCTGTCTCTTTCTTTGCTTCCCAGCTACTCAGAGGAGTGTAGTTGCCACAACCATGCACACGCTGTGGGGGTGCAGATGCCCGCCGCCTGTAGGAAGACACCAACAGACACTCACTCATGCAGTTCGCAAGGGGTCTTTATTATCCAGGCATGCGTGGGGCTCACTGAACACACAGGAACAGAGAGCCCCGAGTTGGGCCCAAGCAGGGCTTATATGCTTTAGAACAAAGGGAGGAGGGGTTTTTGCAAGCGCGGTTACAGAAGCAGATGGCATTGGTTACCTTAAAGGGGCTTTTACATTTATTGGGGGAAATAGCTATGTGGAGGTCTGGGGTTAGTGGCAAAGGTTGTTTCCTAATATGGATAGAAGTAGCCCAGGAAAGGTATATTTTACAAATTCCTTAGTCATGAGGTTTGTCCTTATCTTGACAGTTCAGGCCCTCTGGTTTACTCTATCCTTGGGCGGCTACACATTGTAACAGCTTAACTCCTGGAAGGGGGAAAGGAGGGTGGTTTAGCACAGCTCATGTATCATTGTTACTAGAGAAAATTTCTCTTACAACGCCACCATGACTAGTTGCTTTACCATAGACCCAAAGCATCACATCCAAGCAACCATGGACTGAAATCTATGTAACCATAAGCTATATTTCTTACTTCATACATTGATTACTTCAGGTATTTTGTCACAGTGATGGATAGCTGATCAATACAGGGTTGATTCTAGAATATATGAATGATTTACAGCCACTGATTTAGTTGTTCTTCTCTCTAATTTCTAACTTTGTTATTTTCTGTGATGCTACAATCAGACATACACAGATGGTGCAGACTTAGCCTCATCTGTATGTGCCCACTATGAACTTGAAAGGTTGGAAAACTCTATGGGATAAATTTACTTAGAAGATCATCTCAGACCTATAGACACTGCCCATGTCATGATCTAAACATGCTCACTGTGTGTACAGGAAAGTGACACATAGCCTAAGGTGTATATCCAGGAAACAGAATAACCTAAGCCTAAGGAGGATCAAGCCAGGGAGAGGGTTACAGCAAGGAGAGGGTTACAGTAACAATAATGGGAAGTGTATTTGGATAGAATCATGGAGATGGATCTGAGATTTACTGATCATACTACACACACATATATATGCATTAAAATATATACATTTAAATATATTATAAAATATGTTATATAAAATATATATTTTAAAAAGTATATTTTAAATTTTATTATTTACATTGTAAAATATATTGTATGTTTAAAATTTTATATATATATATAATATTTCACTCACAATCACCACATGGAAGTAATTATTTCCTTTTTATAAAATTAAACACATAGATGCAGAACAGATTCACCTCAGAGTTATTTCTCTTACCATGGAGCAAAGCTAGGATTCTGTTAATCTAAACACTGTTATTACACTTAATTGAAAAAGAGTAATTTTGTCTGATGTAAATTTTTCCTGTTGATATTACACATTATTGTAAGTCTTTTGGAATATATCATATCAACATTCCTAGATGTCTTTAGGTAACTGTCTGGCTTAGTCATTTTGGTGTTACTGCAACAACATACCTGGGACTGACCAAAGGAAAGATTTGTTTCAACTCCCAGTTTAGGAGTTTTCAGCATATCATCAGTGGTCTCCATTGCTTCTGGTCTTGTAGTGAGGCAATTCACAACATCAGGACCATATGACAGAGAAAGATGCTCACTTCATGGCAGCCAGAAAACCAAAAGAGAAGAAAAAGAGGGTCCTAAATCCCCAGGATCTCCAAACCCCCTTCAAGTGCATGACCCCAAAATCCTATATTCCCAGTAAGAGTCACTTCCTTATGTTTCCAGCACATTGCAATATTGTCAAGAGCGAAAATAAGCCTCTGACATGCAGAAGGATATTTCAGAAATTACAGCAAATTATAAAGTCCAGCAGGAAGTTTCCACACGCACATTTATAAATAAGGGCTTTAGGAATACGAAGCATTGCTTATCATTGCTTTAGATTAGTATTTATCCCACCACACCATGCACAATGAAAAATAAGGCTTTAGACAGCTGTCACTGCTGAGACTAAAACTATGGTCTTAATTTGCTCATCAAGAACCTTGCTTATTTGCTAACTTAAATTTTGGGGGAAAGGTAATCTATAAGAAATAGTAACAATAGTATCACATCTGTTGATCTTTCATAGGAGAAACACTAGGGCTCTGAGGAACAACCTCCCTTGGTTCATTTAGAATTTAATTTTGTTGCAAATCTTACTAAATCATAACTAATGCTATAATAGTAAGATTTAATAAGTGCTTTGGGGCAGTATTTTAACAATGAAGTAGCTAACTGAAGTAGCTATATACAATTTACCAACACATCTATTAACAATTTGAAACTCTGCTGGTGGTTATACCCATCTTTTGCATGCAGTAGTTGTTATATAATAAAATTATTTCAGTCATTGGCTGATATTTTGAGACTTTCATTACTATTAAATAATGTGCCTAAGAAAAAATATTTCTTCCTTTAAAATGACAAGAAAGGACATTTATGCTTTTGATGAATGTTACTTGATGACACTTGGAAACTAAAATTGACTGGGGATATAAAATGCTTATAAAATTCACACAGTTAAGCAAGTTTCTTGCAGTAACTGACATGCTTTCTCACTGAAGAAAGACGCTACGTTTTAATGATGTTAAAAGACAGGAAGGAATTTCTTTTCTGAGAAAAAAATTAATGACTTTACCTTCTACATACCAAAAGCCAGTTAAATTCTCATGTACATCTGACTGTGTGTGTCTGTGTGAGTTTGTGTTTGAGTATGTGTGGGGGTGTGTGTGTTCATTTTCAATACATTTATAATATAAGTAAGCAAGGATTTTGCCTGGTTAGTCTCTGTAGGCACAACAGCTAATTTATATAGGTTCATTGTTCATAAACGTGTGCTATTTTAGTCAGCCATTCAGTGCTACCCAAAATCTCAAGAGAATCAACAGGAAGTTACGATAATAGTTAAAATGTACAGTTTAAGCACATTATGTACGTGGAGAAATTGTTCTCTACTACTTCCCCCAATTTGGTTGTGTCAAACATACTTTTTCTTAAGGATAAATACTTCTTTACCAACTTTACAACCTGTACATAATCCTACATGAAGCAGGCTAAATACTGCATGTCCTTTTATTTAAATATTCAGAAAGGTCATGCATGAAATATATACTATCCCTGGTTTTATGGGTAAAGACACTAAGATTCAAATAGGCTAAGCATTTCTCCAAGGTCAAAATCACCTAGTTTGTGGAGGGGTGAGTGACAGCAGGAGAAAATTATGGCTGTATGGTCAGCCTACAATTCCCTTTACAGTTCACTGATTTCACCTCTTTATATTAGCATAATATTTCCAGACTGTGGTTGTGCTTCTACAAGGAGACCCCAAAAGAAGAAGAGTTAATAAAAAATCAACCGGAGATTTTTAAATTCACGCTGGATTCTACTGATTGCTGCCTCTGCTCACCCTCTTCTATCGGCGAACAGACCTTCTCAAGTTGCCTTCGGTCCTTCCTGAGCCCATTTACCTGCTGTGTCTTCTTGTGCCCTTTAGACAACAGTTTCCAAACCCAGGCCCTTCCCCATGGCCCGGACACATCCACCTTCATGCTTTTTTAATGTTCTGCAGTTTTTTTCTTAACAGTCATCAAGGTACTAATTATAATGAATTCATTTACAACTCATGAGAAAGCATTACAGTCCTTTTCACTGAGACAAACAATTAACACTAGAGCTCCTCGTATTAGAATTTCATCTCAACTTATCCATGAAAATTCTACTTCTTCTTCTTCATTTTATTCTCACTTTCAGTAACCTTTACGCTTTCCTCCTTTCACTTCCTACCTCCCTAACGTTTCACTCATAACCAGTGGGCTTTATTCCTGGTTTTGCCTCTTTTCCTTTCACATGACTTCTCATCTATTTTTCTGTACCGTTCACAAGTGTAGATTCCTCAGTTTTGCCGTAAAAGCCCACGTAGCAGGAGAATTCTTCACAAAATAATTTTGTTAGCAGAATTCTCCCAATAAAAATTTATTTTAGTAGTAAAAAAGGAAAATGTAGAAGGAATGTAATAAACAAGAAGCACTTTTTGAATGATTTACTATGTTCTTAGCAGTTTACTAAGCACTCTGTGCGTTATGTCTTTTACATTTAAAAAATTTTTTTTTATTTTAAAGATTAAAAAAACTGACATAACAACAATGAAGATAAAATCAAAACAACTTGCATGGTGAAGCTCTGCATGTTATTACTTGTTACTGTCTTTGATTGTTGGAGCTCTTTTATATCTTATGCTAACTTTAGACAGGTACAATCTCTGTTTCAAAAAGATGGAAACTAGTTAAAAGTGCCAATTGCCTACAGAGACAGGATTCAATTCCTTGTTTTTACAAATGTTAACATAGAGCCATACTAACCAAACAGACCGGGCTTTTCAACATTGTGACTGGCAGTCATGATATTTTAAGTTGATTCAATTCAGGAAACCCCTGGGGATTAGGGAGGTACATTTTGTGGTACGTCCCAGGTAGATCACAGAGACCTCATACTGGTTACTGTACATGGGCCCTGTCCCTTTCCTCCTGGCACTGTTCTCCTGTTCTGCCTCCAGTCTGCTGTGAACTATGCAGCTCACCCCGGCCAGACCCTGCCTCTATGGTATTCCAGCCTTTAAGCCACAATATGGTGCACAGAGTCCCCCCAAACAATTAGCCTCACCTCTTCCTTTAGACTGTGTGTTTCAGGACTTTTGGGCAGAGCACTGAAACACAAACTAATAGAGAGCCCCTCACCAAGATTGTTCTTTTCTACCCCTTACTAGAAAATAAGACTTGCATACTTTGAATTTGTCTAAGACCACACATCTATAGCTGATAGGGACAACATATTACCACATCTCTGTTGATCGGACAACATGAGAACGGACAAGAACATTGTGGAGGAGATCATAATTAAAGATAAGATATGCTTTGTTACTTCTGGAGACCTTGCTACAAAATGCTGTCAATTCCCTAAGAAATTATCTAGCCTTGATTCAAAGAAACAATTTTCATCACTCTCTAGAGAAACGATTCCACAGGCGTCTGGCGCTGCTTTCATGAGGACATGGCACTAGTCATCACCGTGCCTGCCACCCTGAGTGAGTGTCTTTCACAGCCTCACTCAGTGCTGGAGTAGGAATCCTGAAGACAGAAATACGCACAGCTTTTTGGATGAGGCCAATTAGCGCTATGTGGAAGACTGCAGACCCACACAGTCCTCTAAAGTTTCTATCTGGGGCTGGGGATATAGCTCAGTGGAATAAGCGCTTGCCTAGCAAGTGCAGGGTCCTGAGTTCGATCCCCAGTACCACAAAAAAATAAAAAATAAAAAATAAAATAAAGTTTCTATCTGCCACAGTTAGCCTCAGATGCAAGAACAGAAGAAACAAGACCTCGGAAGACACTACAGAGTCTCAATCCAAAAATATGATACAACAGATACAACCTTTAAAGGCCTATAAATTATGTTTCTAGTTTTTTTGTTTCCTGGCATTGAAAGAAACATATACATTTGAAGAAATGCATAATTGTCTGTCTGGATAACCTTGAATAGGAAGTGGCCACTAGATATGAGTCTGAGTAATGTTTAGGAAAATGGTTGCTTTTAGAGAAAAGAAGTACATTAAAGAATTCCACACTGGAAGGCATTTGGATCTGCTATTGGATCAATATATATTCATTCCTTTCCATACTGAGACCCTTTCTTGTACTCACAATGCTACAGTAAAGCACAATATAATTTAACAAAAGAGTAAAAGATCTCAAATCTATTAATAGGCTGATGAGGTCCTTTATATATTAATGTGTTTTAAGACATTAGGCACAACATTAAATATCTCTAAACTTTAGTTTCTCTATCTGTGGAAACAAAAAAAAAAAAATACTTCCATTGAATTTATGGAATTCTCCTGCAAGACTGGTATGATTTTGGCATTTGGAAAGACCAGTTGAGGGCTAGGTGGAACACTGTGATTTTGAATGGTGCTGGTGATACGCATGTAGCTGATGATACAAACAATGGACCAATCATTTCTTATGTCTCTAACCTTGAGATAGATATTTTCTATGCCTCTTTTTTCTCACTCACAGGATGAAAGTAAAAATAGTATTTATCATAAAGGATTGTTAGGAAGATTAAACAAAGTAATATTATAAAGGGCAAATAATAATTGTCATTATGCAATTGCTTCTTAAATTTGAGTATCTACCCATTTATAAAGAAAAATCTGGACACCCTGGTCCCTGAAGCTGGGCCTAAATTCTCAGAAGCTCCCATGGGGCACGGCCTCTCCGACACTTTGCATTCATGCAGCCTTACTGCCTTTGGGATGCCAAAGACCTGTAGCTGTTTGGGGGGCAGGTGTTTCTTAAACGGCTCTGCTTCTCAAAGACGTCATGTGTTAAGGGAGATGTGTCATGAAGGCACATGTGAGAAAAATTGATCTTTGTTTTAAATTCTGAAGTAATTTCTAGATACAGCGGGCTTCCCACCCATGACTCTGTGCCTCGTTGTGTTAATGGTAGCGCAAGTTCTCCTCTTGCTACTTGGGTTTCCACTCAGCATAGAGAATGTGAAATTTTCTCATCTGTGACACACCCTCTGCAGTGGTAGGAAAAAGGCAGGTGGGAAGGTTGTTTAAAGAAAATAGAAACAATCCCTGAAGGGTTGTTAGATAATATTTCCATCCTCACTGCCAGCTCACTTACCCTCACCAAATGTCCACTCCTAGGTTTTCTGTAAATTGATCTTCACAAAATCTCCATGAGGTAAATCTTGGTACTAGCTCAGCTTTAGAGATAAATAAACTGAAGTAGAAAATTTAGAATAGTCCCTCAGCCTCAGTACTGATGACTCTAATAAACTAGCATTCAAATTCTGGAAATTTTATGCCTGAGTACACTCTGCAATGCACAAATAATATGGGATCAAATGCTAGCTTGGGATAGGCTCTCCCAATGTGGCTAGAATGTACAAACCTCTGTCATTGGCCATGTCCTTGCACAGAGTGTCTAATCTATTTGAGACTCAGTTATTCAATGAGATGAGAAAACCTGCTTTTCTTAATTATCATTAGCAATGAAGATAACATACATAAAATGTGGTAAATGGGCAGATAGTTTTTGTTATGACAATAAAAATGCATGAATAAATCTGATAACTTCTGCACAAGTGTTTCAAATTATTCTCAGCTTTTAGCTGCCTATGAAATATATAGTCATTTCTCCAAGTGACATGCTCATGAATATCCTCGGGAAAAAAAGTTATCAGCATGAAGAATAATCTGAGAAAAATATATTGAGAATCCCAAGAGAGGGACTGGTAATGTAGCTCACTGGTAGATCACTTGCCTAGCATTTATAAAGCCCTGGGTAGT
The DNA here is from genome assembly GCA_004027595.1 of Dinomys branickii. Lineage (NCBI taxonomy): Eukaryota > Metazoa > Chordata > Mammalia > Rodentia > Dinomyidae > Dinomys > Dinomys branickii. Next base: position 144,800 of record PVLD010000355.1, on the reverse strand, counting down.
ATTCTTAGTACTTCAAAAAAAGTGGGGGAGGAAGGAAAACAGATGAGAATGAAAGAAAAGATCACTTTTCCACAGAAAATTTCCAAAGATTGAGAAAAATGTAATATGGTTCCATAGGGAGTGGAATGTAAATGGTGAACATACAAACCTAGTTTGGACAACTGTCATGGCTGAGAACTTGAGGCCAATGCTTAGCATAGCTGTGGCACAATTTCCTTGGAATCAATGTATAGCTGACTTCAGTGCACTTAAAGGTTTTGAGAAAATGGACTTCACTGGTTAAATACATTCTGGTACTCACTGGCCCTCCCCTCATTAGAGCTTATCACAAAGCTTTGTCTAAAACCAATGCCAGTAAATCGTGTTTATGTCCATCACATTGAAAGGAGAGCCACAAACTCCCCTTTTCTGATGGAATACAAAATCAGTTAATCAGAATGTGAGTATCTAGGACACTAAATTTAAAATATTTTAATAAGTTTAAAATATTTTAATCTGCAATCAGCAATTAACATTTAGGAATAAGAACCTAGACAGTAAAAGATGAATTGCTCAATTACTTTGAAAATATGTCAGGAGTGTATGCATTAAACTCTGTATGATTTCTCATCATTCAACCCTGATGGAGGGGTGAGAGCAAAGAATTATTTTTGCAAGGGAAGCCTTTTCAAATTACTTGTTAAGATTTGCAATGAGAAGAGTCACCTTTGACCCATCAACCAGAGTTAAATAGAACCAACCAACAAATAAATTAATAAAATGGAAGGGAATGCATAATCTCAAAGTCATACAGCCAAGCAAAAGAATGACTTTCAATTCTAGATATACATTTCCACATACTGAAATTCAAAAGGATCCATTGGAGAGGGTAAGCCACTGGAAATAACATTAGTTTTGTATACTCTGTAACCTATTATCACAGATTTAACAGCTTAATAAAACCCTATGTATGGCTTCATATTTTCCTTAATTTATTAATCCAGGCAACTGCTTGAGGTCCTCTGTCAGTCTCATCCTATTTTTGCCAGAACTTTGTATCTTTTACAGCAATACTTAAGTCTCACTTGTCTTAGCAGTTGTCATGAGACCACCAGAAATTCCTAGAGACAATTTGTCCAAAAGTATTATAGTAGAAGTTCTGGCAGGCCCCCTTCTGACAGGCAGCATAGTTCTTCAAGGTCAACAGAAGTATCATCATGGTATTTCTCATCTCTTCACAAGAAAGACCTGGATCTTCTTTTATTTTTTTTTTAATTTAGTTTTAAGGAAAAGAAGGGGAAATTATGTATGTATATATGTATGTATGTATATACAGGATAGCTAACAGTGGTAGTACTATCTTCTATCGCTTTACTGAAAGGAACACTTAATGATTACTGGTTTGATCATTATTGCATGTCTCTATTTGTTTTCCTGAGAAACCACTTTGAAGATATCAGTACATAGTACAACAACCATTGTTAATTTCCTACCATTTTGTCTGTAACTGTGTATTGTTTGTATTCTTATGCTATTTTGTAAATGGATGTCTGTTTGTTAATATGTTTTCCTTCATTTTTTTAAATAAATTCAATAATTTTTAAATAAATTTATTTAGTTTTATTACCTTCCTTTAAATGATACACTTCATTAGTCGAGGCCTTTTGAGTATAATCTCACTTTTATTAACTTGTTATCAATTAATTAGTTTCTTTAATTATACATGCAAGACATGTAAACTATAGGGTGAACATAAACTGCTCGGGGAAGATGCAATCCTTGAACAGCACAAATTGCATGCATAATCAATGAGGAAAAAATATGCAAAGTAAAAACATCAGGGATGAGATGTTGAAAGTTTAGGATTTGACAAGCAAAGAGCATATCAGTAGAGCTTTGCCAGGTTGGGTTTTTATTTTGTTTTGTTTTCAGATTGGTTGGTAAATATTGCTTAAGGATCCTCGCTTGTTAGAACTGAATATGGACATTCAGCCACTGCGAATGGCAGTCGTAGCTTTCTGGGCTTGACCTGGTGCTCTTTATATATCTTCTTAAAACTAGATACTTCTCTTACTGTTCTTACCATTTCTTTTTCTATTTTATCAATTTAAGTTAGTAAATTTGTCTCTAAGAACAGCCTTGTGTACTTCCCATATGATTTGATACTATATTCTCATTTAGTTTCCAAATGTTTTCTTACATTCACTGTGTGATTTCTTGTTGATCTGTTCATTACTTGGAAGCATATCTCTTTGTTTCTAAACATACAAAGATTTGTCAACCATTTGTCATTTACTATATTTTAACAGCATAAAGGAATGTGATTTGTATAATTGAAACTGTGAAATACAGTGAAAACACTCCTCAGGTCCAACTGCATAGGAAGATTTTTAAATGTTCTATTTGCATTTGAAAAGAATGTGCATTATGCTTTTATTGTGGTCTATGCCAATTAGGTCAAATTTGTTAATTAAAGCATTGAACTCACCTCTATCCTTAATGATTTTTTTTTTATTATTTTGTCAATAACTGGAAGATTTCTCAAAATGTTTATTTGTCTTTGTTCTCTTATTTATCTTTTTGAGGTCTATCAATTTTTGCTTATGCATTTTGAGGCTGTTGTTATAGTTACATAAATTTGAAATTCCAATGAGCTCTGGACTGATTACAGTTTTTACTGTTAAAAAAATTGCTTTTAGGTTTTGTTTTCTCATCTGTCAATTTTTGAAACAAGAAAACATAAATGACTCATGTATATTTAATTGCTTTACACGCTTTCTAGTGTTTGTATCTGTTCTGTCCTACTTTATCTTGTTTTGAAATAACCATGTAGCATTATGATGATCAGTTTTATGAAGAAAATAATCCAGTTCACCACATACATTAATGTTATTGTTCTACATTTCCATGCTATTTATCTAAGATATTAGTATGGATATTCCTTCATCAAAATATTTTTGTTGTTTATTTCTAAACAACTGAGACATTCTAGAATTTGTAACTCCATCTCTTATTTTGTATTTTAATTCCTTACATTTTGCAAATTTCATAGCACATACTTATTGTCTGATACACCAAAATTTATACAATTGAAAATTTTAAACTCTTTATCCTTCCTACGGCAATTCATCCTCTTTGGGCCAAGGATGTAGCTCAATGGCACAAGCACCTGCCTGGCAAACACAAGGTCCCGAGTTTGATTGCTGGTACCAAAAAAAAAAATATTCCTTTAATCTCTGATATCCTATTTGTGATCCAATTTATACTACATTAATAATTTTTCTTTAGTGTGGAGCTACTAGTTTCTAATACTCTCGGTTTTCTACTATTCCAAATGTCTTCATTTTACATTTACTCCCAAATTATCTCTATCATGGATACAGGCTAGTAAATTGTTACTTCTTTTCAGCATTTCTAAGATACTCAATTTTGTTGCAGTTTGCAGCAATTCTAACTTATTTCACCTCATGGTCTCTGTCTTTTAAGTACATACAGTTTTTCTCAGGATGTTGTTACTATGTTTCTGCTTGGATTTTAACAGTTTAACTAGATGTAAAAGTGTAGTTTTCCTTTTATTTATGTCAGTAAGGATTTCTAGGCTTTCTGGAATCTGACAGTCAATCTATCCTGGTTCTCAGCATTTATCCTTTCAAATACTGCTATGTTCTACTTTCTCTCCTGTTTAATTCTGAATATCAGTTATACATAGATTGAACCTTGTTATACGTCCCTAATATTATCATATTTTTGTATGATCCTTTGCTTTAAAATTTCCATGATTCTTTCTGCAAATTTTTCCTATATTCGATTTTCTCTTTACTTCTCTTGAAGCCGCCTTAAAAGTTACCCTATTTTAAGGGTTCCAAAATTGGCATATAAAAATAGAGAATTCTCAGTTAAATCTAAGTTTCAGGTAATGTGAAATTTTTATACGTGTCTCAAATAGTTCATGGAACAATTTTTAGTACATGAATGCCCCAAGTAATACATGGATCAGTGTAACATGATGTTTGTTTTTGTCTAAAAGTCAAATTAACCTTAATGCATCAAATTTTATTAGCACTACATTAAGTTCATCTTACTTTTTGATCATTTTACTTTTTCTTTTATTATTCAGTGCCATAATTTATACTTATTTCATTTTTATGGTCTTGAGTACCCAGCCAAATCTTTCATTAAAAATTTGTTACCTCGGTTACATTTCAGCTGTATTATTGGAATTCCTTATGTATATAGTTTGATCTTTTTTTGTTTTCATTGAAGTCAGGTCCTCTTGCATATCATGTTATTTATTGTTTCTTGCTACTTTAGTATTTTATTGTGTTTTAAATAAAAAGGACTTTAACTTTCTGATTTTCAACATATATCACCTTTATTAATAAAAGGTGATTTTTTCCTAAAACAAGTATGTTGAAATGTCTCTACAGCAATTAAAATTGAACCATCTAAGACCATATTCATTTCCCAAAAGATAAAGTGTGAAAATCTCCACAAGTACATTGTAAACCAATCATCTTGTTTACGAAATGAAATAAAGTAATTACTGACATTACTAAAGGTCTTTTGTGAACTGCTCTGGGGATATATCCCTTTATATTCTACAGACTCTTGTTTACTTCTGATTTGGCTAATTATGTTTCTTAACTGTATGATCTTGTCTTCATAATACTCTAAACATGAGTGATACCTCAGGTTCTTCAGAGTAATTTTTTCTCAAACTTCGAAAGAATTCATTCATATCAGTAGTTATTACTGCCATGCTTATATCTCAAAGAGGACAGGGTTAAATGTAAGACACGTAGCCAGTGCCAGCTTTTGATAGGGGCTGGTTTTCATGACCATAGATTAAGAACTTTATGCAGTTTGCATGAAGCATACTCACCAGTTTCAAAGTCGTTGTGAACCAGTCCTGTGTACTCTGGTGGCACCGTCACAGTCGCGTCTGGTTTTCCCATCCCAGCTGGCAGCTGGCCGCACCCGCGGCGGGACACCAGATGGTATGAGGCTGAGCTGGGTGGGTACGATGTTCAGTGACCACTTCAGTACAGTTGTAAGACAGCAGCTTCTAACCACTCCTGCTTTTCGTTTAAGACGACCTGAGTCCCCGGACCTACACTGCGAGCACCCTGGAGCCATTGCTGACAAATTACTGATGGAGCCCGGCACCCCTGTTTATTGCCCTCTTCATTTTTGACCCAAAATTTCCTCTCACTCTACACTTGCTTTTTTTTTTTTGGCGGTACTGGGAATCGAACTCAGGATCCAGCGCTTGCTAGGCAGGCGCTTATTCCACTGAGCTATATCCCCAGCCCTCACTCTACACTTTCTAACAGACCTAAAGGACCCCACGGAGCTCTGCAAAGTGTGCTGTGTCGCCATCTTCTATCAGCTTGACTCCCAAGCTCCTCTCTGGGGTCAAAAATCCCATCCTCTCATCAAGAGCAACGTCATTGATTCTACTAAGCCCTGAACCTTTTAGTGTTATCACGGACATCATCAAATGTTAGACACAATTTATAGAAGTAATTTAAGTCTCTGGATGTTATAGTCTCCCAGAGATGACTGCATTTTGCCCAGAACAAGCGGGCAGAATAGGTCAGCTTCAGTGTTTGCAAATGTTATTTTATCCCTTTTATATTTAACTCTTCTTTGATGACGCTGCCTTTTATGATTCTAATGAGAAATGTAGGTAGTTTATTGCATATTTTTTCTTAGTAATTCATGGACACAAATTTGGTGATAGCTACATCCCATAAAAACTTCTGAAAGAGCTTCTCAATCTCCATCCTATTAAGGTGACTTTGCCAGTATTAAATGCAACGAGTAAAAGATCAACAGATTCTGAGCTTACTTCACCCTTCTCCTGGACTTTGATCTTAAGAGTTATCACTATCGTTACTTTCTTTAACATTGTCAAGTATTTCACTTGATATTTTATTATACTATAAATGCAGAAGTTTTTACTGGAGTAACCTAGTCCGGAACTGGCAAATATGAAGTATCCATAATTTCTTCTCCTACTACATAGTTTAATCATCCACATAAGAAATGACAGAGTCTGCCTAGTCCTACGTACTTTAAACATTGAACTACAGTATGTCAGGAGTTAAGCGAAGGTTCGGAGAAAACATAGACAGGTGCAAACAAGAGCTTTGGACCAAATTCTACTCCCGTAGATTTCTTAAAACAATATCTTAAAACAGGTTGGCTACAAAGTGAGTGATTCTCCTCAGGATGGCACGCGTAGAGAGAAGGGAGGTGATCATCCCTGCGTTCTGTTCCATGGCTGCAGGCAATTTGCACATAATAAGGAATTAATTACTGTGGGGAGCAGCGGAAGCTGGAAGCTGGAGATCAGTCATGTGCAGGGGGAGCAAGGCCACCCTGGAGGACACAGAGTGCCTGAGGCAAGTCAGCTGCTGTGGTCCCGAGAATCCTGGGCACCCAAGGCAAGCCACGAGGGTAAGCCACTAGATGGAGAGGTCTTGTGCGATATTGAGCGTCCCAAGTGTATACACTGCACTGTGGCCGGTGGAGCTCTATCTCCTCCTCCTCCTCCTTCTTCCTTCCTTACCTCCCAGGAGAAGAGAGGGCTCCGTACGGCCTCAGGCTTCTGTATTCTGACCCTTCTCCTTTTTCTCCACCCTCTCACTGTCCTCTCCCTGGGAATATCTAAAGCTGTGCGGGATGCAGCAACCTATTATTGATTGGAAAGGACTGCACAAAGGCATCCTAAGTTCACCTCAAACATCACCCTTCTGCTGAGCCTTGAAATAGGAAGATATTCAGGACAGCAGGAAAGAGAGACTGGTAGAAAGCTATGTGACATCATGTGAAAATATTCACATTTAAACATTAATCTCTTCAAAAAGCCAGTCAGATGATACTCATCAAAAATCTCCTAAATTTAACCAAATTTGGTAATGTTCAGGAGACAAAGTTGTCACTCAAAAATCAATAGCATTCCTGTGTATGAATGACAAACTCACTGAGAGAAATGAAGGAAACAGCACCTTTCACAATAGTATTAAGGAAAATGAAATACACAGGAATCGAATGAAGGAAGTAAATGATATTTATATTGAATACTACACTTCTCTGAAAAAGGAGATTGAAGAAAATATCAGAAAATAAAAAGATGTCCCTGCTTGTAGATAGGCAGAACAATATAGTGAAAATGGCCACACTTCTAAATCTGTTATGGAGATTTAATACAATACTGATCAAAGTAATTCCTTACTTCAGAGAACTAGAGAAAAAAACTTAACATTCATATGGAACCAAAAGAGAGCTAGAATAGAAAAAGCAATTCTGGACAAGAAAGGCAAGGCAGGGGAATCAAATCCTGACATATGCTACAAAACTGCCATAATAAAACAAATGATACTGGCCAAAGAAGGACCTGAGAAACAATATATCAGAAAAGAAGATATAGAAACAACCCCATGTACACTCAGCTACCTAATCTTTGACAATGGTACAAACACCTTCACTAGAAAAAAAAAATAGCCTCCTTGATAAATGATGCTGGGAAAAAAAGCTTTGCACGTGCCAAAGATTAAGCCTAGACACATTTTTCACCATGAACTAAATGAAAATCAAAATGAATCAAAGATGTAAATATTAAAAGAAGAACATTTAATATGCTGAAGTATAGCAAAGCTAAAACACTTGAAGGCGTAAGTGTAGGCAAAGACTTTATGAATAAAAACCTGATCACACAGATATTTACAAAGAATCACCAAATGGGATCACATCATATTAAAAAGCTTTGCACAGCAAAAGAAACTGCCAAAAGAATGAAGAGACAACACATAAAATGGGAAAAATTTTTATGAGCCATTCCTTAGACAAAAGACTAATATCTAGACTATATAAAGAACACCAAAAGGCAGACCCCCAAATTTAAAGACCTAACCCAACAATGGAAATCTGAAATGAACACATACTTCTCAGATGAAGAAGCAAAACAGCAAATAAATATATGAAAAAATGTTCCATATCACCGTTCATTTGAGAAATACAAATTAAAACAACAACGAGATTCCACCTCACTTCTGACTGAGTGCCTATCATTAAGAATTCAGCCAATAACACATGTGGGAGAAACCCTTCTCTACTGTAGATGAGGATGTAAATTGGTATAACCAGTACGGAAATCAGTTGGGCGATTCCTCAAAAGACTGAAACTACTGGTCCCATTTGACCCAGCTATTTCCCTTGTGGATGTCTTCCTGAAAGAGTTCAAGGCATCATACCACAAAGATGCATGTGCCCTATTTATAGCAGCAAAATTTATAATAACAGAATCTTAGAAACTGCCCATATGCCCATCAACAGATTGAAGGATAAAGAAAATGTGGTTTTTATACACAATGGATTACTGTACTACCATAAGGATAAATGAGACATTTTTAAGTAAATCAATGCACCTTGAGAACATAATTTTAAGTGAAATAAATCAGACCCGCATGTTTAAATATTGCATTGCTTCTCTTGTGGGAGAAACACAGAAGCTAAAAAGCAACCAAATGGAGGACAAATTTTGGAAAGTAGGAAGAACATTTTCAAATGGGAAAGGGAACAGTGGGGGGGTGAGAGGGAAGGGAAGGAAGAGAGAGAGGATAAAAAAGGGCGAAATGAAAACAAGAGAAACGAAGTAAATGGGGAGGGGGAGAAGTGGTGAAGGAGGGGAGAGAAGTGGACAAGAAGCGATTAAGCTATATTAGGTTCGGGCACAAATTCCCTATGATGAGTGTGATTATTATGGAGGGCAAATACATACCAATAAAAATTAACTCAGAAGGCAAAGAATAGTAAGTATGACCAATAAGAAGAGATTAAACAACGCTCAATTAGCTAATACATTACGGAAATCAAGTCAGCACTCCAATCATGTAGCCTTCTATAATGCTAAAGGGATCCTAAACAAAAGAAGGAACTAACATGTTCAAAAATAGCTCCAGAGGTACTGTGTACCCCAATCAGTATCATTCAATTAATGCATACTGATATGTTTTTGAGATTCAAACATGGAAAAATTGATAAGAATTATAGCCAAGAAGAAAAATGGATTGTACTAGGAGCTGAAGTGTTATTCAGTTTTCCAAAACTTTATTCCCACAACGTAACCGGGAAAGGGAAAAGCTTAACTTATTACAAAGGAAGATCAGGTACTACTCCTTACAATGGTCTCAAAGACAACCTGCCCTGAATACAAGCATCGGTCCCACATGTTTCTAACTACCTATTTTTAAAAATGACTAGGAAAAAACTAGAATATTTTAAGTTTCTGGTTAAATATAAATTGAATAGTTGTGAAATTGCACCACAACAAAATTCTTCTCTAAAGAATAGAACCTCTGTTCTTTTTGTGAATGAAAAAATCAGCAAAAAAAAAACATCAAAAGGATTTGCAAAGTAAAACCATCAGTAAAAGATTTTTCATACACTTAATGTGGTATTTACTTGGCATTTTGAATATTTTCTATTGGTGTAACATATCCATTTGGGACACATGGGTTGTTTTATTATTTACACATAATGGAATAGTTAGGCAACCATATTTCATGTGTAAGCATGTGAAAATTAATCTAGTCTTTTAAATAAGTGTATACTTTTTCTAGAAATTCTACTTCTGCTTTCTCATTTCCAGGCCTGCATTTTATGTAGACTTCAAATCCCTTTCGCCATATTTTACAGACTTAAATAAATATAAAAATCACTCAGTACCTTTCAAAAGAAAACCTATTTTATCTTTTTTTGTTATTTTTAGACAAAAGCATGTTCACTTATTTACAACTACTTTTGGAAATCAATGTTCTTGAAACTAACTTAATAAAGAGGCACTGTCATTCTGTACGTACTTTAAGGAACCTTATCAAATATGTCTATGTAGCCTGCAGTGTCTTCTTCATTAGAACTTGAATGAAACCAAATTTAACCTTTGTCAACCGAATGTTCTCTGTGCTATTGTGATACTACTGAAAAGGTTTAATGTTCTTTTTTTCATTTCTGTAAAGATGTGGCTGTAGCAGACTATTACCTGAAAACACACAGAAATACAGATGCCAACTAAGTCAAACTTCAAGCCATTAATACAAAAACACAGCAGAATCTTTCAGATTAGCTGTCACACTTAAAAGTCAGAGATTGAGACCTAGACCTGGCAAGTTTTAATTGTCATAGGAACAGTGGAAAGTGGGACTTACACTTTGTTCCAGATTTCCAAAGGTGGACCTGCTTTTCTCCTTCTTAGAGTCATATCAAAAGTCAAGTCCAAGTTCATTGCCATGGCCAAAGACCCATCACACATGGTTCCTGCCGACTATGTTTCCCATGGGTCTGTATTGGCACTCAGGGACAGGGATGGTTAGGTAATTTCTCATCTGTGGTTTCCAGCACAGCCAAATTGGTCCATATCTCCACCCTTGTTCTCTTTATTGTCTGCTTGAAGAATTCTGTTCTCTCATTCTGCAGGAATGGTTGCTGATCATTCCCTGTGTCCCTCTCAGTATTCTCATGGTCTTAATAAATATTTCTGTCCTGGCAGGTCTCATTATAGTGTATATCCTTATACCTTTCTTCCCATAAATTACAAGCAAAAAGATATTGTCAGGGACCACAAATTATAAACTGAGTCTAGGGGGCATCCAATACTGTACTTGTCTTTCACTTTGAGCCACATTGGACTGCAGAAACTACTTGCTCCTTTCTGGCCACAGCTGAAAGCCCTGTGGCTAAGGACTGCTCTGGTGCCCACAGTGCTGGGTAAGACCTGCTGAGACAATAGGGCACCTGCAGGTAACCACAGCTTCCTTTCTGCCCCTGTCTTGTCCTTCCAAGAATGCTTTGCTCTTCTCACTAGCCCAAGGATCACCTGACACTCGTGGAGACATTCACTGCCCTTTACCCATTGTTGCTGATATAACCAGTAAGTACCATGGTTCTGGCTGCCCCACGGTCTTTTGTTCCCCATGACAAATGGTCATCTCGGATCCCCACTGCACTGCTATTTCGTCTCTCACTCTTTCTTCTCACCATGTACTGTGACACTTGACAAAAGACTGGAACCCACGGCAGGGGACTCCAAAAGGACATTCCACTTTACTCCTTATATCCCCTGAGGAATAGTTTATAATTGGAAGGAGAAGGCTCTCTCGATTCATGTAAGCCAAAGCCAAATACAAGAATGAGGAGGGCAGGTGTGGTGGTGCACACAGGAGCCTGAAAGAGGAGGACTGTTGTGAGTTCAAGACCAGACTGGGCTACAAAGTAAGCTCAAGACCAGCCTGAATTGAATAGTGAAACCCTGTCTCAAAAACACAAAAAAATTGAGGAAAAATATATATTATTTTAATTGGAAAGCAAAGCAGTAACTCATCTTGATTTTGTAAAAAATGCATACATATCTTTATCTTGCATGGCAAGATAGTATGCTATCCACTTGAAATATAAAAGACAAAGTATTTGCTCTAATTTGCATAGGAAAAAATTTATAAATAATCCTTAAAGGTAGGATGGGGTCAAGGTAATAAAGAGCAAGGGGGTTAAACATTAAGGAAAGAAATGAAGAATAATTTTATTTCTGCTTTGGAAAGGATGTGTCAAAGTGAAAGTGATATTTCAGCTAAGGTATTGAATGCAAGTGCATGCACTAGATTACAAGGAAAAATATTCCAAATATTAGCACATGAGCTTACTTGATGTGTCAAAAATGGAAGAAAAGAGAAGAACCTAAAACATATTTCAAAGAAGCAATTCTTCTTATATCTAAAATCACCTCTAAACATCCTCTTCTGGATAATAAATAGTAATCACACTGGCAGTAAATGGAGAGGGGTTAGGAGAATCTGTGTGGAGGGATTTTAAATTCACTTTTGGACCCAAATGTTGTTAGATTTCGTGTTCTACAAATGATGCAAATTAAGTATTTCTGAAAAGAAGACAAGATAAGTAAAATGTCTGACTGGATATGAAGAAAGAAGGGTGGAAAGGAATTGAAAGATGATTTTAGAGACATGTCTGTGAGAATTAAGACTTGAGGGGGAATTTTCAGTTAAAAAAAACAACAAAGATGAGACAGAGGAAAAAGAAAATAACAAATCCAGAACATTATAGATTACTAGCTGAACTGGGACAGCTAAGCTAGTCCTTTGCGCTGTGAGACACTGTGAGCTACAAAGTACACTGATGTTCAAGACCATAAAATGAGAGTAATTCACTAGGTGATGGGAGGTTAAAAATTCATTCAGCTTTCAAACACTGTGTGTTCAGTGGAGATGTCAAAAAGCCAGAGCCAAAACAATGCAAGATCTAAACTGCACCAAAAAACTTAATTAAAAAAAAAAAAGAAAAGAAAATCAAGATCGTCAAAATAAAATTCACTGAGACAAGGGAGTGTTCTGCCTTGATCCAAATATCAACTATGAACTTTTCCCTACATAAAGGGCCAATTCAAGGTGGTAAACAAAACACAGATGCGCAGAATTGTGTGAAAGTAACTGACAGTTACCTTTGTTAACATAGTAGGAAATTCACTCCAGGAAGGGACAAAAGGTGCTGAGCACAAAGAGCGTAAAAAGTCTTGTCAAAGGAGAGCACAAGCTCAACTAGAACTCCACCTCTGTGTGTGATGACATCAGATGAGGCCCCACCTATGCTGTAGAGACCATAAAAGCTGAGATTTCTCTTCCCCATATGCTGACTCCTTGTTCTCTAAAATAAGGGTAGAGTTCCCTCCCTGTGCCACAGCATTCCTGTTTGATTCTTCTGACAGAAAACACAAAAGTTCCTGAAGTTCCTATATTTCAAAGTTCCTGAAGTAACTCATGAACCCTGCTTACCCAGGATTCTCCTGTCACTGTGACTTTTGGTGCTATCGTCTCACTCTGACTCTGCAGTTGGTTATATGACTCTCTTGGTCAATGGGATAATAATAAATTTGACACATACCGAGGCTTGAACAAGCAGGTGTATGCTTCTACCTCCTACCTACTTCTCCAGCCTAGCCTACTCGCAGATGGCACAGGGGAAGCAGAAGAGAGCTCAAAAATACCAGTCATCCTCCAGACATATGAGAGAATCCAACCAAGATCAGCACTGGGACATTCTTCCATTTGTAGCTGACCACAGTTGTATTAGATAATGTGAGACTTCAAGGCCCAGCTCAGGCCAGAAGAACTGGCCAACTAACTTCTGGGTTCATGAAAAAAATGTTATTGAATGTTACTGAGGCTTGTAGTTTTCTTACACAGAATTATTGTTTTTAAATTACATTTCTTGGTACATTTTAGATATGCGTGATGATCATATTCATCATAGAGAATCTGTACCCATATATGATACATTTTGATTCCTCTTTTTCCCCAATCTCCCCTCCTCCCTTCTACACACTATCCCCTCCCTATTTGCAAGCCTTTGTTTTCATGTTATCCTTTCTTTTCTTTTTCCTTTCTTTTAATTTTTATTTAAAAATCACTGATATAAATATCATAGAAAACAAAGATACTTTCTGTAAGAGCATATGTTACTTATTTAATTGTGTTTCCAAAAGTATATGTTGAAGTTCTAATCCCAGTAACTATGGATGCGACCTTATTTGGAAATAGGGATGTTGCAGATGCGATTAAATTAAAATAGGTTCATTAAGATGAGCTTCGATCCACTATAACCAGTGGAAATGAAGAAGCAATGTAAGAAAATGCTTTGTGAACATTAAAGTAGAGATTGGAATTATGTGTCTACAAATCGGGGGATTCTCAGTATTTCCAGCTACCACCAGCGCTAACAGACAAAGGTTGAACAGCTTCTCCCTCAGTCTCCAGTAGGAACCAACATGACTGACTCCTGTTTTTTATTTTAAAGAGAAAGAATATAAAACTATAACAATAAATCAGTTTCAAAAGAGGATAGTAGGAGAGTAATAATAATTAATACATTGTATATTGTTTTCTTCTTAGTAGCTATTAAGAGTATAAGATATAGGTGTGGGAAACAATAAATATGATACAGAACTTCAAAACAAGGTGATAGGGTATTAACAGTGGTTGTTGTATTACATAACGTTATCTCAAAGTGGTTGCACCACTGTTAATTCGTATCATTTTGTCTTGAGGTCATGTATCGTTTTTGTTGTTTTTGTTTTTGTCTTCATTGTTGATGTTTTGCTAGTCTTTTTCTCCTTAAAATAAGACAAGGAATTTCAAAAAAATATATATAGGCATGATATCTTGCCAAACCATATTAGCACACAACTTCTCAGTGAACTAAGAAAAATTAGCTGTATAACTATCTTAACAGTCTTGTTTATACATACATTTTTCCCTTTCTACTTTTCCCCTTTCTTTCACGACAGGCTTTTTTTTCTTTTGAAAAGTTTTTTTCCTAATGCACAATATTAATTTTCCATTTTGGATCTTATTTGCTTGTTTGGTTTCTCACACTAGCGAGACAGTAAGATGCTTACATGTATGGATCTGATTTATTTGACTTACGAGTATGGTCTCCAGTTGAATCCACTGACCTATAAAAGTCTCTAGTTTATCCCTATTTATGACTGAGTGTCACTCCATTATATATATATATATATATATATATATATATATATATATATATAAACACATCTTTTTTATCTATTTCTTGGTAGATGGACATTGTTTCCAAGAGCTAGCTATTATAAATTGTGCTGCTATAAACATGGGTACATATATATCTTTGAAATGTGATGCTTTTAATTTTTCTGGGATGATACCCAGAAGGGTAATAGCTGAGTCAAAGGAGACCACTAATAGTTTTTTTTAAAGGATCCACACTGATTTGCACAATGGTTGCACCGATGTACAATCCCACCAACAGAGGAGAAAGGTTCCTTTTCTCCCATAGCCCATACAATACTTGTTATTGGTTGATTTCCTAAAGATAGCCATTCTCTCTGAGGTGAGATGGAATCTCAGTGCTGTTTAGTTTGCACCTCTCGAATGATCCATGATGTGGAATATTTTTTCATGTGTTTATTTGTCATTTATATTTTTTCTTCTGAGAAGTGTGTATTCATCTCAGATGCTCATTTTTTAATTTGGGTTGTCTGATCATTTTTAATTCTTTAAATGTTCTAGATAAGAATACTTTGTCTGAAGGACAACTGGCTACAGTTTTTCCACTTTGTATGTTGCCTTTTCACTCTGTTGGCAATTTCTTTTTTAGTGCAAAAGCTTTTAATAAGATGAGATCCCATTTGTTGATTCTTTGTAATATTTTCCTTGCAGTCTGGATTCTGTTAACAGTCTCTGCCTACCTCTACATCTTCAAGATTTCTACCTTTCTCTTCCAGTAGATTTAGTGTTTCTAGTTTAATATTTAGATCTTTGTTCCATTTTGACTTTAGTTTAGTGCACAGCGATTGATAGGGGTCCAATTTTAGTCTTTGGCATGTAGAAAGCAAGTTTTTCTAGCACCATTTATTCAAGAGACCATTTTTCTTCCAGTAAAAACGTGTAGCTCCTTTGTCAAAGATAAGGTAGCTGAGTGTGTTTATGGTTGCATCCACAACTTTTATTCTGTCCCCTTGACACTCTGACCTTTATTTTTTTTCTGATACCATACTGATTCTATCACAGTAGCTTTGTAGTATAATTTTAGGTCTGGGATTGTGATGCCTTCTGACTTGCCCTTGTTGCCTAGAATTGCTTTGAATTTTCTAGGTCTCTTTTACTATTCTGGGTCTTAAATGAATTTTAGAAATATTTTCTCTAGATCTGTGCAGTATGCTAATGATATTGTGATAGGGGTTACACTAAACCTTTTTAACAGTTTTGGAAGTATGGCCATTTTCACTATGTTTATTCTTTCTGTCCAAGAACAAAGATATCTTTCCATTTTCTGATATCTTATCTCCTTTTTCAGGGTACCATAATTTTCACTGTACAAGTTTTTTAAATATATTCTGTTAGATTCGTTCCTGAGTATTTCATTTTTTTAGATGCTGTTGTGAAGGGTGAGCTCTCCCTAACTTCTCCCTCTGATTTTGTTACTATTGATTTTTGAATACTGACTTTGTATTCCGCTACACTACTAAATTTGGATATTAAATCTACAAGCTTTTTGGTGGAGTTTTTGGATGACTGACTCCTTGAACTCAGACTTCTAGTCCCTGCAACTACAAAAGAATAAATTTCTGTTTCTTGAATTCACCTATTTTGTGGGAATTTGTTATGACAGAGATAACAAATTAAAACTATGTATGATAAAACATCAATATTTTTAGAGAATCTAATGCTTTTATAAGAAAAGGATGAAATAGAAATATAATATTTGCCTAAAGTTCAGGAATTTGTATACACCAATATAATCAAAAGAATATATTTGACATGAGCAAGAAGGACTTTAATTCCTTTAACTGGAAATATAAATGCATCATGTCATATGAATCCAAAATATGCTCAGAATTGATAATAAGTACAAATTTACATTCACACAATACAATTTCCACCTTATTTTTATCTCTATACTTCCATCTTTGTTATATTGATTTACTTCATTTTATTAATATTTTCTCCATTACTTCACAAGGATTCTTTCTCAAAATCTGATCTCAATGCCACTCTTAACTGTCCTAACATCTCAGGTATGAGCTGCCTTGAAAATTTTATTTGTTTATTTTCCCTAACTATGCTCTAAACTCTGTAAAATTGAGACTATATTTATTTACCTGCACCTTTGAGTACAATGCTTCACACTGAAGAAGTCCTCAATAACAATTCACTGAGGGGCTGGGGATATAGCTCAGTGGAATAAGCACTTGCCTAGCAAGTGCAGCGTCCTGAGTTTGATCCCCAGTACCACAAACAAATAAAAATAAAAAAATAACAATTCATTGAATGAATGTATTGTGTCATATTTTGTTGTTTTATAATTAACTAACACTGGAGCTTTGCTTAGCAAACCTCTAGCCTTAAACTTGTGTTCTTGTTTCCAAGTATGTCAGCAATCTATTAGTTTAGAAATATGACAGGCAGCAACCCTTGGATATTTCATTTAACTAGTAATCTTAACTTGTTTTCAGTTGACCTTTGACAGTCTACCACCTGAACCTCTTACTGACAGTCTTCTGTAAACAACAATCACTTGTGAATACAGAAAAGTAATTAAAAGAAATGTGAGGCATATTTAGTTTCGGTCTTTGACTTGGTGGCTCAGAAGCCATGTGAGCACAGCAAATTACTTAGACATTCCTGCTGTCATTTTTATCATAAGTCAAAAATAACAATACATAATTCATAGAGTTATCAGGGGCGAAAAAGGTACACAATGCAATTGGAACAGTGCTTATACATTTAAAAAAGATAGCCTCTATTATTTTGATAATCACTAAAACAGAATTCACCTTCATAGAAGAGCTCTCAGCACAACTGAACTGGAAAGAAGACATATTATGCTGAATATAAAAGTAAAAGTTTAGAATAAAATTATGCACAAATCTTGATATAGTAACATAAAGGGTGCTGTGAGAAAACAACACTGAATGCTTTAAATAACGTTAATGTCTTTGCCACTGTTCTGGGAACTAGATATACAAGATTAAGGAGTTAGCAGGGTTGGTTTATGTTGAATCCTCTCTCTGTGTCTTAGAGATGCCCATCTTCTTGTATCTTTTTCATAGTCCTTCCTTGGTATGTGTATCTGAATCTTTTATAAAGACATCCAAATTGGATGAATCCTACCCACATTAGCTCATTGTGTAACACCATGTCTTGTACATTTATACTGCTATAACAGGATACCCAAATTTAGGTAATTTGCAAGTAAGAAAAACTGGTCTTTTAATGTGCTGAAGGCTGGAAAGTCCAAGGTCAGGCAATGACAACTTTGACGTCTGGTGAGGCCTTGTTCTTAATTGGTGGTGATTTGTTAACATTTAATCCTCACGGGGCAGAAGGCAGGAGAAAGAGAAAGAAAACAGCTTTCTGATGCCTCTTTCATAATGAAATTAAGCAACTCATGAAGTTACAGCTCATGACCTTATCACTCTCCAAAAAGCTGCACCTTGTAATGCTGTCACAACGAGGATTAAGTTTCAGCACATCAGGTTTGGGTGGGATACACCACGCAGAGCACAGCACATCCAAAGTCCAGATTCCTGTTGTCAGAACGAAGCAATGTTTATTAACATTCAATTTCATGCTTAGTTTATCATTCCAACCATTTGGTTTTAAATTTAAAAATAGAAGTGTTTAGCTCTTAATCTGTCATCTATTTTAAAACCTGATGGGTAGCATGACTTTCATTTTTGAATAAGATTCAGCTCTAATATTCCATTTTACAACGGCTTGTGACAAAAAGTTATATAACTGTTGTTAGAATATTATCACTATATTTATATGTCCCTATGGAAATAGAGCCTTTCTCTTTCCTTTCTATGTCAATCACAGTTTATTTATGTCCTTCAGTATTGTCATATCACAATATCCGTAACAGGCACTTATGTCCCTAAGGGCCTTCTGCTAGCTCAGCTCTATAGAATTTCTCTGAGTCCCCTAAGACATTGCAAAGACCATTTGTTTTTGGCAGTCAGAGATACATGCATGTACAGATTGTGAGTGTTACTAACCCTGCTTCATATCAACATTTTAAAATCTAAGTAACCTAACGTACATTCTTATTTGACCAAAATATATAGCTGTCAATTACTTTCTATGTATTTTTAACTAAAGTGTATTTCTATTAAAATTGAGATCTAGTGTTTAATCCTAAAAGGCTAGAAAGTGTCATAATAAGGAACATTTGGGCTGGGGATATAGCTCAGTGGAATAAGCGCCTACCTAGCAAGCGCAGGGTCCTGCGTTCGATCCTCAGTACCGCAAAAAAAAAAAAAAGGAACATTGACCAACTTCTTTTGTCCTTAAAGTCAAGGGACTAGCTGACCAAACCTTGTCATGTGGATTCAGTCCAATAAAATGACTTCAATATCCGCTGTCTGCTGAGGTAAATGACTCAAAAATGCAAAGGGAAAACAACTTAAAAACTTTTTATTGCATAAATATCAAATAAAACAACATTTCCAACATAGGATGGATCAACAGTATCACCTTATATTACAAAAACAACAGTAAAGAAGCATGTAAATAACTATTACCTAGGAAATCATCTTTTCTAGATAAGAGTAAAAATTAGTACATGGAAACAATTTGATATACATGATACAGCTTTTCCTGAAATAAATTTACTTCTTTGAATTTAATTTTCACCTTTAATAGAAAAGTCTTGAAAAGTTGAAAAAAATAAAATAAAATTTTGAAAATGTAGTGCAGTAATTGTGGTTTTCACACTGACTGTTTTATTAGATGTCTACTGTCACCTTGAAGAGACATCACAGTAAATCAATGGGTAACAGTTGCTCAGAGTTCTTAAGAAATTTTCATCAAATTTAATATTTCTACTTTCTAGACAATTAGAAAAACATTGTTGGGAAAGAAGTTAGACATTTGAGGAGAGATTAAACTGGCATTTTATTCTACCTTTCTTGTGCAGAAATCAATTATCTCTAAGTGAAAAATGTATATACAAAAATGAAGCTATCAATTAGATCATTGCTATCCTTTAATATTTTTATTATAACAAACCTTTCTGGCATAAACCTTTCTGAACAAAAATGTCAAGTTGTGGAAGTCAGTAGAGATGGTTAGATTGCATCAATATTTACATGATGTGTATGCTTATGAAAAACTTCCCATGAAACAAAACTTCAAGACACACTTGTCATAATCAACTATCTAATTACTGCACCTAATTAGTTTTAAAAATTATGAATAATGAGAGTATATTTTTCTTGCTACAAAAATAGCTTTTATGTAGATGAAAATGAAAAGCCCTAAATCAACTATTAAAGAGGCCATTGGGAAAGAATCAATACAGAAAAAGCAAGTTGACATATTTTCAAAAGCAAATTGATTAAAATATACTCAAAGCAACATGGTAATTACAAAACACAAATAAAACGGTAATATTTTTTATATTTTTGATAAAGTCAAATTGTTGAGTATGCAGGAAAAATACAAGCTGCTTTAACTTCAAGTGTGCACTCAAATGTATAAAAAAATGTAAAACACACATGCTCTTTAGTCTGAGATCGCCATTGCTAAGAATGTATCTGTAAATAGGTACATAAAATATTCATGAAGGATTATTTTAATAGAAAACTATGGAACATTTTTATATTTTTGAAGAATAAGTAAATACAGAATAACCTTCAAATGCAGAAATTTAAGAAAAATCAGTTTTGACATAAGTGATAAGTGTTACTTCTTTTATGTTCCATAACACACCATATGTGTATAGGAAAAGAAATGATATGATTTCCATAATCTCTTCACACTAAGTAGGAAAATGATCTCTTATGGAAGAAAAGAGGCTTTACCCTCAGAAAATACCTTTTTCTTTCTTTTTATATGTATTTAATACTAGAGCTTCTCTCCAAGTGGGTCATGTTTTTGCATTACAAAAGATGAAAAAATAACCTGAAAAATTCACAGCAGAATAGAATATACTGGCTTTGATCTTGCTACACTGAAAAAGGGTCAGAACGAACGACAGTTCCCAGTCATCATATATTTACAATGAGGGCATTCATCAAGACAGCACTATGTCTCATGTCCTGAAAGTTATGGATCAGGAAACACACGGAAATAGTTTCAGAACAGTACATATTTTCCTGAGATCTTCTGCATTCAAAATCAAAGCACCCCTCTGTCCAACACTCCTCGTATATTTTCAGCCCAACATCTCCATTTCTGTTTCCCTGAACTGTAGTTAAAGTGAAATATTAGCTCATGCTGGATGATGTCTAAGAGCACCCCATGAAGTACTCTGGCAGCAACGGACCTTTTAAGATAGTTTTGGGAATCATAGCGTCTACCCTTGGGGGAAAAAAGCAACTCCAGTCACTCTGGAAGGCTTGTGATTCTGTAACTTCAAAATAGTTTCACTTACCAACAGCATCCATTTGAGATTCCTGCATAGAACAGGATTGCAGTCCACTGTTCATGTGAATTATCAGATTTAATGTTATAAATAGTAATTGGAAATAAAATGCTAGGACAACTCCTCTGTTACATGTTAGTACACGCAACTTATTACCAGATCCGCCATAGTAAAGATATTCCTTGTGAATTAAAATATTACAGTCTAAAGAGCTCCAGTAGTGCATCCTCATCACTAGCTTCTCGGTTGGGTAATTTGCATGTTATTGCGAATGGCTTAGAGAACAACAGCAGTCCGTCCGTCAGCTTTCTCACCTCCCGACTCTCTGTTTTCTGTATACGCCCATGTTCAAGGACCCCACCAGTATAGAAGGGTCATCTCCAAACGCTGAAAGGAGAGCCGTGTTAGCATAATCTCTCTTTCATCACCACAACTAATGGTTTGATTGGACAAAGTTCTTTGACAGGGCTGCTTGTGCAATAACCAGTGGTGAAATCAAATCTGACCGATTTAAAAGGCTTTAAATCTAAATGTAGTTACCAGTATTAGAGTTTAAAGCTGAACTTTATGCCTTTGTTTCTGTATTAGTTAGGGTGTTAAAAATATATCTAAGAATCCTTAATTTATATTCATCTTCACGCACTTGACTATTTTTAATTGTTTTAGTATTAAATGACAAAAGAATGACAGCTATTTATGGGATATAATGAAATATTCCTATAGATATATGCAATGCGGAGTGATTAAATCAATCTATAAAATATATTTACAACCACAAATAATTATGATTGTTAATAGAATACTAGCCCTAAGTTTACTCTTATCAATAATTGAAATGGAATATATATTGATATCAACTATAGTCACTTGTAAAATAGATTTTCTCAACTGAAGCTTTGTATTCATTGACTATTCATTACTTCCACTCCTGTCTTCCAAGTTCTGGTAACCATTATTCTGCTCTTGGCTTCTATAAATATAATTGTTCTATAGTCTACATGTAAAGGTTATTTGACTACTTGGAATAATGACTCAGTGAATATTGGAATCTAGATGTCTCTTTGCCAAACTGATTTCACATCTTTTGGACGTATAACTGGAAATAGAATCCACATGGGTCACATGATAGTTCTATAATGGCTGTAGTCGTTTACCTTTCCACCAAGAGTATACAAAGGTTCTGATTTCTCTCTACAACTTGAGCAACACTTGTTACTTTATGATGTCATTTTGACAATAACCATTCTGATAGATGTGAAGTGATATCTCATTGTGTTTTTAACTTGTATTTCCATGATGATTAAATGTAGAGCTTTTATACCCAGTGGCCATTTGTATGTCTTATTTTGAGAAATGTCTGTTTAGGTTTCTAGTTTTTCAAATCAGGGTGTTTATTTTCTTGCAAAGCGATAGTAATCAAAGAAGTATGATTTGAGCATAATAACATAGATGACTGCAAATGAAGAAAGACCCAGGAACAAATCCACATATTTCTGATTAATTGATTTTCAACAAAAGTGTCAACAACACATAGGAGGAAGAGGACAATTGTGAATAGTCTTGAGAAACTATATATATTTATATACAGAGGAACAAAACCAAACAAATGGGATCATATCAAATTAAAAAGCTTTGGCAAATCCAAGGAAAGAACCAACAGAGTAAAGAGACAGTATGCAGAACGGGAAGGAATTTGTCAGCTCTGCTTCTCACCAAGGACTAATATCTAAAATTTATAAAGAACTAAAAATAAAAATTTGGATTCCCCCTAAATAAAAGACCCAAATTTTTAAAAAGGACAGTTGAATAGGCATCTTTCAGATGTACAAATGACTGATGAGCCATGAACAAATGTTCGACATCTCTGGCCTTAGACAAGTGAGAACAAAATAATACTGATTTTACTCCATAAAGAATGGCTGTCAAGAACCCAATTGATAACAAGCGCTAGCCAGGCCGTGAGGGAAAAGCACTGCTGTACATTGTCGGTGGGAGTGTAAGCTAGGACATTCATTTGGAAACCCTAAGGGAGAGTCCTCAAAAAACCTATAAATAGAAAGTCCACTCAATCCCGTGATTCCTCTTCTAAGTATCTTCTCAAAAATGTTAAAGAGGGGATATTGCAGTGATGCATGCATATCATACTTATAGCAGCACAATGTGTAACAGCTAAATCTTGGAAGTGGCCTACATGTTCATGAACAGATTAATGGGTAAGGAAAATGTAGTGTGTATATATGCAAGATGTAGTATGTAGTAGGTGTATGCAAAGTATGACTTTGCCTTTACCTTACATGACCATTAGCACATGCATAGGTCGTGTGTACGAAAATAAACATACACTGAGACCATGACATACTTGAAAGAAATCAGACATACAAGCTTACATATCACATGACTTGTCTTATATGAGAAGGTAAAAATATAAAGATTAAAATACAGTATAGAAAATAGGTATTAGGGAGACAGAACTTTTGCAAAAGGGAAGGTGACCGAGGTAAGAAAGTAGGAATTAAGATGTGTTACATACACATCGCAAACAACTCCACAGAAGGAATGTAATAGTTAGGTACTATGACTATGTATGGTACTAGTAACAAAATGAAAGTGGAACAAAAATCTGTACCTCATCTCACCCCACTTATAAAGACCAGTTCATAATAGATTAAAGACAGTCATGTCATCTGAAATTCTAAAAATTCTAAAAGAAAACACAGGGCAAAATCTCTCTACATTAGTATGGGCAATGATTTTTTAAAAATATTTGACTCCAAAGCATAAGCAATGAGTTTCTCAAGACTGAAGAAATGTATCATAAATCACTACAGATACACAACACAAAAGTTACAACCTGGAAAGAGGGCTGAACCATTCCCTACCAGCTCAAGAGAGAACACATCAGAGGGTCTCTAATCCAGAAGTAGAAAATATCCATCCCTAAAATCTTTCTGAGATGGGAGCTGTCAGGGCTCACAACAGCCCCATGTAAATCTTAGAACGACCCTGTGTCTAGTGGGGTATCTTCTTCCGCCAAAATGTAGCCTCGGAAAGAAGTGCTGGGTTGAGGAAATTTCAGGGTTTTCTTTGTTCTGTTTGGTTTCTTCCCTGGAGTATTTCACCTGAAAATTAGGTATTACAGTATTTGTTCCATAAAGATTCTTAAGTGGTGTAATATATATGATCATTAGCACAATCCTTGGCCAGTAATGTGGAATCAATAAACAGAGAGAATCATGAAACAATCATTTTCAGAAGACTAAGGTTTTACTACATAAGATAAGCCATAAATACAGTTGTTCCTGATTCACAATGATTCAATTTATGATTTTAGCTTACAGTGGTGCAAAAAATAAACATACATTCCATGTTTCACTCTCAGTACAGTGCTTAGTAAATTATATAATGTATTCAACACTACATTTTAAACCAGGCTTCATCATTATAGGTTATTATAACTATTCTGATCATATTTACAGTAGGCTAGACTAAGGTATGATGTTCTGTAGGAATTTTTAACATTTCCAATTTCTGCTAATTTCAAATTACCAAGGGATACAACCCACTGTAAGAACAGTATCTGCTCAAGTAATTACCTACAATTACATTATTGGAATTCCATCATAAAAAAGTCAACCTTTCCAGTCTTCTTTGACTTTCTCAGAAACTTTCTGTGATTTTACTCCATTTCTGAAATTTAACTTCCAATAATAATAGCATAATTGATTATGTTTCTGATGACATATTGATTTTCCTTGCAGTGGTTTATTTAACATTTAAATTCTCTCAGGCATTGGGAAAATGATATGTTTTTGAGAATGTAGTCAAAATATATAGAAGAGAAACTACACTTTAACATTAAGTATTAAACAAAAAGCTAATGCAATAGTATTTTTATAATAGAAAACGTCAACTTACAAATCATTTCCATAGTCACAAATTAGTTGCTTGGTTATTCATAATGAAAGTTGCCCTTAAACATACATTATATTTTGGCTAAAACAAACCATTTCTCATGATACACAAGGAAATAATTTTTAAAATTATAAAAATAGCACATAACCTATATTTCAGAAGATATATATGTTCCCATATTTTTACCTCTCTGAAGTCCTATAGTTGGGAGTGTGAGGTATTATTAATTTTCCATTTTATTATTGGGCAAATGAAGCACAGAAAGACCAAGTAACTTGGCCATGTCCTATGAACTTCTTTACCCTAGAGCTTGTGTTTGAACTCAGCTCTCTCCGGATCGAACGCCTGTCCCACTAACTACTATAAAATATTGAGCAAGGCCTTCCAGATCAAAAGCGCTGGGGCTTGCACATCTGTGCACTTTTGTGGCATCCTTCTTCTAACTCATTCTGACTACCTCTCAATTCAAACCATTCTGGCTCCAGGGAAGGTAATTAAGAGTTATGGCTTCAAGGGACTTCCTGCTAGGTCACCAGCTGGATTTCCACGTGTTAACAAAGATAATGTGAAATGTAAATACACAACATAATTAAGCAAAAATGGGTATTTAGAATAGGAGCAAAAGGCCCCATTTGCGGTGAACAAGCACAATGACAACCAATTAACCATGCAGAATGTGCTGACACTATTATATCCCACCATATCAAACACATGCCATTGCTTATAAAACTGTCACCTTCTGCATGTTTTAAAGCTGCCATTGCTGTTTAAATCAAAGAAGAATAGCATGCATGTAATGTGAAGCATTTCAGGATGGCCCTTCCACTTGTACAGTTCCTGTGTATTTGCTCTCCAATTTCTTTGTGTTATTAGCTTGTTATTCTTTTCCTGCTCTCACCTAGCAAAGTGAGGTATGACCGGCATGTTTTACCAATTCTCTCTATGATATAATTGATATTGCTTGAGAGCCACATTTAGGAAGTGCTAGAAGGACTGGAAGATATTTTGAAAATTTTCCAGATCTTCTCATATGTGTTAAAATACAAATAAGAATCCACAGAAATATATAGAAATTTTACCAGCTGCTCTCCAGACAGAGGATTAATGTTTAAGATACATAAAGAACTCAAAAACACTGACCCCCAAAAGTAAAACAGTCAAAAATGAGTCTTTGTAATGAATACCTATCTCTCTCTCTCTCTCTCTCTCTCTCTCTCTCTCTCTCTCTCTCTCTCTATATATATATATATATATATATTCAGTGGATCTTCTCCCCAAAGGAAAAGACATTATACTACAGTGACACATGCTTGCTGAGGTGTAGCACAACTCATAATAGCTAAATCTTGGCAGTGGCCAATATGTTTGTGAACAGATGAATGGATAAAGAAAATGTATTATACATACACAATGGAGTACTACTCAGCCATAAAGATAAAATTTGAGACTTTTATGGGAAAACATATTCACTTTGATTACATAATAAATCAGACACAGATGGTTAAATACTACAAAGATTATCTATAGAAGAAAACCAATGTATAAGTGAAGAGAGCAAAATTCAAGACAGATGAGTGAAAGCGGCGAGACAGATTTGTGGAGAAGGGAAGGAGGTCTCCGTATGTGGGGATATGGGAGAGAGGGGTGGGAACGGGTAGTAAAAAGGATTGAGATAGAATATGTGTGTGTAACTCCCCACAGTGATTGTATTTATTATGTACCACAAACATATACCGATTTTTAAAAGCTTTCAAAGCTATAAAAGAAATTGCTCAAAGGAAGGAACAACTTTGATGAGGGAAAGGAGAAAAAGAAAGAAAGGAAGGAGGAAGGAAAAAAAATATATATATATACACGGATATCTGTGATAACTGCACTGATGAAGTGTAGTGGTTCATTGAAAGGAACAGTTAATGCCTATTTTTTTCCTTTTTGACCAATTTTGCATGCCTATATCTGGTAATCGGAACAACTATTTTGAAGACAGCACTATGTAATATAACAACTATTGTTGAATTCCTACCATCTTGTCCAGTAAAACTCTGTATCATGTCTAATGATTTTTTTGTTTTCATTTTTTGTTCTCTTTAATGGTTTGATCAGTCTTGCATTCTCACATCTGGTGATCTGAGCAACTTTGTTGAAGATAACACTATGTAATATACCAACCACTGCTAATTCCTATCATTTGTTCTGAAACCCTGCAAATTTTTTATTGTTTTTGCTTTGTTTATGTTGTTGGTATTTTGCTATCATTCTTTTTTATTTTTCTCTTTACAACAAAAGATATGCGGTAGTTCCTAGATGCCGTTGATCCAGAGACTTTGCTTCTTTTGCCGTCTTTCTAAACAGGTGACTTTTTACACACAAAGTGAAACACTGGATAGAAGTATCTGAGGGATCTCTATTTATGCCTCTTTTTCCTTTCCAATTTTTTCACTCTGCCAACATTTGACAGTGTAATTAATCTGTTAATTGATTAATCTATTAATCAATAATTATAAAGCTAATGTTGGTTATAATCCTGTGTGATGGAGTGTGTGTGAGATTTTTATACTTGAGTTCAGAGCAATCCTTTGAAGAATCATTATCAAACCAACATTTCAGGCAATGTAATTGAAAATTGCAGAGGTTAGGCAAAGTCCCAACGTCACCTGGTTATTTAATGAGAGAATTCAGATAGGCACTCGAGGTTATCCCACTGTAATGTGAGAGTTCAAATTCTCAGGCAGAGTTTGTGAAAAATTCCTTCACTTTCTGAGAAGGGTTTACTTTTGGATTCTGATACTGTGACACCAAACATTTTTATCTTACTCTATCCATCAAGCTTTGACAGTAGAACAACAGATAGACACTTGTTACCACATTACTAAAGTATGGTACTAGTGTAATGTAAATGAGTGAGCCTAGGCTCTAAAGCCATATATCAATTACAAGTGTTAATATAGTGAAGTGAGGTATTTCCGTACATGCACATTGAAGTGTACAATGATCAAATCTAAATCTTTACCCACACTCCCTCTCACTCCTTCCCCTCCCCTGTCTCTACCAAGTACTACTCTACTCTGAGTCCCCTTTCCTTTAGCTTCCACATAAGAGAAAAAAATACCATGTTCATGTCTTTCTAGTCATTTAAATAATTAGTATCACTAAAATTTTAAATTACATTGTATAACGGCCTCAAAATAATGTCCTACCAAGTAAATATATACATAGACATGAGAGAATTTTTCTAAGTGTGGAGGCAAAAATAGTAAAAAGTATCTAAACAAAATATCCAGATAATTTTTGATATCTCCAGCGTTAACCACTTTACAAGTAAATGTTATTGTTTAATGCAAATTTTCCATAAAGATGATCCTAGAATTTCTAGTCGTATATTTGCCAACTTGGTTTATGTTAGTTTTTTCACAATAGTTTAGTATCAAGCATCAAGGAAGGCCTGAGATATATCAGTTTATGGTAATTTTTATGGGAGGTAGAGAAACAAACACTAGCTTTGGTCTTACTGAACATCTACAGGGAAAGTATAATTATTATAATTATTATAATTATAATTATTATAATCTGAATATAATTCAAAGGAATATTCAGCAAATGCCGTATGTGTCAGTCAAGGAATTTTTTTCAGGATAAAAACTTTCAGTTTTAATGTCACTTCATTTTTCTAATATTACTATTGGACAGTGAATGATCAGAATTGAAAAACATCACCATAAATAACTTTTAAAACCCTAAGGAAAATTCTAAGATTAAGCACAAAACATTATTTTAGTATTACTGATAGTAAACTAAATATAAACTTTGTTAGGGTTAAAAAAATTTTTTCTTTTGCTTTTGTATGTTTCATTAACTGAAATCCTGACATAAATATTAGCAGAAATTGAATATTCAAGGTCAAAATAACAGACTAAGAGAAAAATATAAAAATTGTAGGTGGATAATATTAGTTATGAGAAAAATACATACTTGGGAGTTCTGAGGACCAAGGCTCCCTTAGTGCAGAGGTCCTCATAAAATCACTCCTTATTCATGAGGAAGTGAATCTAGAACCTCTCACAGGCATTAAAATCTGCATACACTAAACTCCTTCCACAAAAGAGTGTAGTATTTGACTATAACATACAAAGATCTTCCTGAATACTTCAAATCATCTTTAGATTTTTTGTACTAGCTGATGTATTGTAAAAGTATATAGTGGTTATACAGTGCTGCTTAGGGAATAGTGACAACAACGTAAATCTCTACATGTTCAGCACGGACAGTTAAATAGTTCACTGGAGGTTCGTTTAAGATATAGACACAGAACTCACACATCTGGAAGGCAGAGCTCCACCTCGGGCCATCAGCAGACCTATAGGGTTAGAACCACTGCAGGTGGGGAGCAGCAAATTCCTTTCAACAATGGAACAGAAACTGGTGTGCAAAGTTGGACAGCCATTGCCTGCTCAGACCATAACCATCCATAGCCGTGGGGCTCTTGCTTTGGCCAGAAGTATGTGAATCTGAATCAGCTTTAGAAAATGTCCCATGTTATCACCTAAAGCAAGGGTCTGTGGTTGTCACCAGGCCTCACTCCACAATGAAATCAGTCATGTTAATCAAAACTTAACCTGGGAATCTTATTATTTAATGAAGCTGAGATTCTGATTTGGATGCAGATAAAGTTACTAAGTACTGATCAATCTACTGCTAAGCACTTGGTCTGTTTCTTTGGAAGGTTTTCCATAGTTCAGTGTGGCCGTGCACTCAGGACATTGTATTAAACAATCATTTATTCCAGTTTGCATTTGTTAAAATTTTTCACCACGTGTACTTTACATTTTTCATCTATTTATTCAGTTAAGTACTCAGTCAAAAAGGAAAATTCTTTCATTTCACAGTGTCTATCATGCCTCCTAATTTGTATTCACACTTTCAGGTTCTTACACTAGTGAGACACTATGTTACTTACACATGTACAACTGACATATTTCACTTATTAATATGGTCTCTAATTATGACCATTTGCCTACAAAAGCCTCAAGTTTGTCTTTCTTTATACCTGAGTAATATTCCATTATATAAAAATGCCATTTTTTTTTAATCCAATACTCAGTGGATGGACATTTGGGTTGCTTCCATGATTTAGCTATTACAAATTGTGCTGCTTATAAACATGGATGCACATATATCACTGTGATATGATGTTTTCAGATCTTCTGTGAAAATACTCAGAAGGGGAATAGCTGGGTTGAATCGGACCTCTAGACCTAGTTTGCTGAGGAATCTCCAAACCGATCTCCACAGTAGTTTCACCGGTCTGCATTCCCACCAGCAGTGGAGAAGAGTTCCTATTTTTCCACAGCCTCACCGGCATTTGTTATTGGTTCATTTCTTAATGCTGGGTTCTTAATGCTGTATTTCTCTGTTGCTCGATTTATATATTAATTCCCTTCCCACACATCACTGAAAAATATTCTGATTAGACATGCACATCTAATCAGAATAGGTCTAATCAGAATATGTTTCAATGATGTGTGGGCTATGCACAGTGCTAGGTGACAGAGTTACAATGTTAAAAACAGACACATTCTCTGCTTCAAAAAGTTTATTATCCAGTAGTAAAACCAATGTTAATCAAATAAAGACATGCAATATTTAACTGCAGCTACAAATTACAGGTGCTCCATGCCATGCGAGCAACTGATAATAGTTTTATTTTCTTTCTAAAGCTCAAGAAACACTTGTTTGAAAAGAGATTATTATTGTGTGATGTGAAGGATAATGTTATTGTAAGGATTCCAGTATTCATGACTTCCTCTTTTACAGAGCTCCTGCTGCATTTGAATTGAATACTCACAACACTAGTTCCTGAGCTGCTATCCATGAGTTCCAAATTATCTAGCACAATTCTTCAAGAGTCATTCTTCTTACATATTGTTGATCTTTTAAATTTCTCAGCATATTGCATTGATAGGTCAGAGTCCCAAAAGAATGAGATGATGTACTCATTAAGGAAAATCTAATAAAATTAAGGGGAATGATATGAAAAATGTACTTAAAATGGTGTTGAGCATGCTAGGTTAACAAGATCCATATCCTGTAACAGCCCCTAGGTTTCAAGAAAATAGGAACAGAGTGATTGGTGGGTCCCAGACAAAGAAAGATAGCAGGTGCTCTGGTCGTGGACAGGGGGCACAGCCAAGTGGAACCTGTGAGCCAGCACTGTGACCTTGGAGAAGTGTGCACAACTTCATTACATTTCTCTTTCTGCTTTACAAATATCTGCCAGTGCTTCTCATTAGTCATCCCCAGTCATAAGCTAGGAAACAAGGGAATAGAGTTGACAAAGTTGACAAGGGTCAGCTTCCAGGATTGTAGAACAGTATGGAAAAAGATGGAGAATGCAAACGAAGAACATTCAATGTAATCAATACACATGTAGTGGATGATCAGGAAAAATACATCATGGGTCTCGTGACTTGGATATGTTTTAATGAAGCCCATGATTGGGTGTCACTTGACTTATCTCATGTCTGGACTGATGAGTTCTACGGGGTGAAAAGGTCTAATCAGAATATTTTTCAGTGATGTGTGGGAAGAAAGGAATTAATATATAAATCTAGCAACGGAGAAATACAGCAAGAGAACAGATTCATTTCATTATCACATTAATACACAGCAAAATTGGTGTAACTATAAAATTCACCAAATTACCTCTAATACAAAGTACAAAAAATATTAGTTTATAATCATGCAATAACTCTCAAAAAACTTTTGATTTTTCTTATTAGATGAAACATATGAACGTCACAAGAAATATAGAGAACCTACTCAACAACTCAACAGTTAAGTCTTTGAAGGAATAGACATTTTCCATGATTTTAATTTCACCTAGTACTTTATTCCAAAGTAGATATTTAATTTCAATTTTCTAACTTTTTCAATATTACATTCAAATTAACTTCTGTCTAATTGAAAAAGATGTTATAAAATTAGATTTAGATTTTCATTCAACAAATATTGACATGATATCTGCTGAATTTTACTTATGTACTAGACATCATTAAATATCATAAGAAATCTAGGTGTTTTCAGGTGATGTCAGATAAATATTGTAATTTATGTGTTTGGTGTACAGGACAGTTAGACAAATAAATAGCAAAATGAAGAAATATGAGGCAAAATGAATAATCACAAAATAAATAGGATAAACTTAGAAGCCTGGTTTCATAGGCTATTAGTTTGTAATGTTTTAATATTTGTTTCTATGTATAAATGCTTATGTATTTACTATCTTACTTACACTCATACACATGATGAATTCATTCCTGCATAATTATTTCTGCTATTTTTGGACATAACAACTAGAATTCGGGTTACGTGGTGACTGAGGGGTTGAATCCATCGCTTGGTTTGGTTCTGATCTCCTGATTTACCCTGGTTCACCGTGCTGCTTCTCCTCATGGGAAAGAAAGACAAGATCTGCCTTGTAAAAATGAGAAAACCAGGCACTGTGTTAAATAGATTGATTTATGCAAATTTTAACCTCCCTACCTCAGTGCAATGCTTTCAGTGTCTACATTTTTTAAAACACTTCCCTGTTCCCCTATTCTTTCTAGAACAGGAAACAGTGTGCTTTACTATTTCGCATGAGAAGTGAAAGTTGACCATGTGTTGGGAGAAATTCTCACAGTGGTAATTATATGTTTATTCCTGTGTATCCATTAAGACACTTCCGTGTCTCCTACAAGGTGATAGATTATCTACAGCTGGAAAAAGTCACCCAGACCTTCTATCTGTGGGTGTCTGATACACACAGAAGTGCCAAGGGCACATTTCCAGGTAGCAAAGCATGTGTGTCACGCCAAGCTTATTGTCAGCAATCGAGGGTGTGGACCTCCTATGTTATGACTCCCAAAAGGATGTTCTTTTTGATGAAGAAAATGCTTCCTTTTCCCCATGTCTTTTGCTTGCTGTAATTGTCTGGAGAAAATGGCATCAGGAAGAGGTTGAACAGTTTTCTGAGCTCCCTGGGTGGTATAGTCCCGCTACCAGTGCCATCAACCATGCTAACAGCAGCCTTTACCATACCTTGACTGTTCCCAGGGCTCCGGGGATTTATTAGCGTTGTTCACAGACTCAAATGGATTCTTACACGGAAACCCAGCTGCTTAGCTTCTCTGTTACCATTTGGCCTCCAAAACTATCTTTTGTCTTCTTGATTCCTGAATGCGCAAGGCAGGCACAAAAGTATACTGAAATTGGTCAGTAACAAGTTGGTGTATTTTAACAAACTTTTCATTGGAATTTAGCATACACATAAAATGGGTGTGTTGGCACATGTCTATAAACCCAGCATTTGGGAGACTGAGGCAGGAGGATTGTTATGAGTTTGAGGCCAGCCTGGGCTACAAAGTGAGCTCAAAACTAGGCTGAACTGCATAGTGAGACCCCGTCTCAAAAAGAAAAAACACATAGAAAAAAATTTTACATCTTCATTTAGCCTACTTATTCCCACTCACTTACCACTCATACCAAGCCAGGAAACACCATGTGTTCAGGGAAAGTATTCTTGATGCTTTTAATAGTGACTATTTTCCGAGGGTAGCCACTACCCTCACTTTATGCATCTGTGTGTTTGCGCATGCACACGCTAGGGCCTGAACTCATGGAGGATGGAATTACATCTGCAGCTCTATTTATTGATTGACAGGGTCCCATTAAATTGTCCTGGTATCAAATTCCCCAGTGGCTGGAATTACTGTTGTAGACCATGGCACAAAACATTAACAGTGGTGAATGTCATCTTTTACGTCTTTTGTATACTGTTTCCTTTGCTCAATAGTGTACGTGCAAATTAATGACTGTTCTTTCATCCCACGATTAGTTTGCTCATTTTCATTGTTACATAGCAGCCTATGGTAGGGATATATGAGAATGCATTCATTTAAGTCACTGTTAGTGTCAGTCTGAGAGCCGCCCAGTTTAAAGTCATTAGAAATGATACTATTTTGACACTTATAGCTAATTTAGCCAGTCCTAGCATAAGGTTTTGTTGAGTATATAACCAGTAGTGGAACTGGTAGAAAAGCAAATGTGCATTTCTTCAGCTTTAGTAGATCTTACCAAGTCATTTTTTTTCAATTATTGCACTAAATAACATGCCCTCCAATGGTGCATGAAAATCGCAGTTACTCACCTTTCTTGAGGGCTTGAATTGGTCAATATTTTTTATTTAAGCTATTTTGTAGATTGTGTTTTATTGTGAGTTTAAGTTTTTTGATAATAATATCGAATATGTTCCATGTGCCTGCTGGCAATTGTTTATTTTCTATGTCTTTAAGATTTTGTGTTTGTGGTGGGAGTACAGCCCAGAAGCAAAGTGCGTGCCGTGCGTGCCGTGCACATGCAAAGCCTTGGGCTCCACCCCCAGCACCTCCAAAAACAGTTCATTTTTTTCCTTTGGTTGACTGCCTTTCTGTTATTAATGGGTAGAAATTATTCATACATATTTAAATATATTTAGGTTGATAATAGATCATTTTCTAAATTGTTGACTGATTTTCATTATCCAAGTAGTATCCTTTGGTAAACAGGAGTTTGTTTCCACATGGCCCATTATTATCACTTAATTATGGTTGGTGCCATGTAATATCCTGTAGAATAAATTCTTCCCTACCAAAGTAATGAAGATGTTCTTTTTTAAAAATAAAGTGGTAATTGAGAGTATTATTCTTTAAATATAACTTAGGGTCAAGATTCATTTTTTACTGAGGTGGACTTATAATTTTCCAAGTCACTCAGTTCTCTGTTTATTTAAAAACAAAACAAAACAAAATGCTATTCCCTATAGCACTCCAGAATAGCTTTTGTTATAAACCAGGTCATTAGGTACATATGAATTTGTTTAACACCATTTTCTGTGTTGGTCTATATATGTACACTTGTGCCAATAACACAAGTCCTTAATTTCTGTAGCATTATAGTAAATCTTGATATCTGATATCATAAATCTTCCAAGTTCACTCTTTAAGAGTATGATGGTTATTCAGAATGTTTCATTTTCAGTTATATTTTAAAATGAAATTATCAACTTGCAATTTATAGAGACACACAGATGTGCACATATGCAAAACATTCAAAACCTGCCAAAATTTTTTGTTACTGTACTCAATCTATAACTCAATTGCTATAGAGCTCATATATATAAATGATTATTAAAGTTACATAATTACTATATACACTGCATATCTGCCTTCCAAACTTTGTATATGGTAAAGACTCCTTTTGGCTTCTCAGTAGTATATAAATTTTGCATGATAAAAATTTTCACATTTTTAACAGATTTATTTTTATATATTCTACTCTCATGCTATTGTAACTAGTACTTCCTTAAACATGATTTGTTAACTTTCCAGATATGTGGAATATATTTTTTTCTGATGTGTGCTGCCATATTGAAAAATATTTAGTATCTAATAAAAAGTTTAATATCTAATTTCTGGTTTTTAAATTTTTTGTATATGACCATGTAGTTTATAACAATGAGGTTTATTACTTTTTAAAAATTCCTTATGTCTTTGAGAGATCATCTTACTTTATAAAAACTGTTATAGATCATAAGACACCTTACTTCACCACTACACAAATACTGTCACTGCTGTTTTGTATATTTGTACATGCTTATATACCTGGTATGAAAATGGGTTGAAAATGAACTCCTTGTGTATTTGTTGTACAATGTGTTGCATAAATTTGCAAGACTGATATAAGATAATAGCTAACATAAAAAGAAAGTTTACATTTAAACCTCATCATTATTGTATAGATGTTTGTTCTGGTATTATAATTCTTCCAAAACACATAAGGCATGGGCCTATTGGACTTGATGCTCAAAGTCCCACAGCTACTAAATAGTGGAGCTCAAATTTGAACTCAGTGAAACTTGCTGTAGAGTTCATGTTTATAATGGCTCAGGGGACATGTAGTACTTGCTCACTTATCACAAGCACGCTAAGGAATGTAGATGAAACCTTGATGGCCAGGCAGTAGTTGTGTGTTGCTATAGGGGGACAGTTAGAAGTTTGCCCTTACAAAAAAAAAATAAAAAATAAATAAATAAATAAAAAAGAAGTTTGCCCTTACAGGATGCAGTGCATTGTGTGATCCTCTCTAAGATGACTC
This sequence comes from Dinomys branickii, assembly GCA_004027595.1. NCBI lineage: Eukaryota > Metazoa > Chordata > Mammalia > Rodentia > Dinomyidae > Dinomys > Dinomys branickii. Next base: position 108,764 of record PVLD010000355.1, on the reverse strand, counting down.
GGTGCTGGACCAGGGAGAGCAGTGACTGTCTGGTCTTTCATTCTCTCATTCTCTAGGTTGTCACACCATGCAGCTCATTTCAGGTAATAAAGCTAAAAGTGGAATTTCCATTTCAAAGTAAGACAATAATCCTGATGCTCTCCTCAAAGTTTACAAGTTTCCCTCTCCTATATTTTTTCTTTAAATTTCTACCCTTTTTATCCTATTGTATGTCATTGGAGAGCTCAAACAATTGCTACAAAGCATAGTCATGTCTTAACATCCTGTAAATCTGATGTAACACATTTCTAAGGAAAAAACTTATTGAGGATATATATATATATATATATATATATATATATGTCACATAAATATATAATTTACACTAAAATATATTTGAAAAATTACAGAACTCATGAGAGTGTGCAGGCTAATGAGATTACCTACTCTGAATAAGCTTGGAATCAACACTGAGATCAATAATGGGAGAATGGGCCAGGGATATAGCTCAGTGGTATAAGCATCTACCTGGCAAGTTCAAGGTCCTGAGTTCGATTCCTGATACTAAAAAAAAAAAACTCAAAAAGAATGGGATAATGACCAACATATGCATGTCCAAGTCCCCAGGTCCTGGCCCAAATTAATTTCACCTAAAGGTGATAACACACTTCTGTATGAAATGCTGCAGAATAGTTATAACTATTTAGACTTTATATAGGTAGAATCATGTACCATCTACCTTAGGTGATTTCCTTTGTAGAGTTGGAGACTTTTCTGTGTTGTTACATGTTTCTGAAATTGATTCATCCTTATTGGTACATAGAGTTTCCCTGTGAATGTACCATAGTATATATATTTATTATATACTAAAATATTTGTAGTTTTTCTTTAGTTTAAAGCTGGGCAGAATAGTAATGTTATAAACATTCTTATACATATATGCCATGGATTTACATGCATATTCTGTTGTTCATATACTCAGTAGTAAAATTACTGAGATATAGAATGGTTTGCTATGTTTTAATAGATTTTACTTTTTAGAAGTGTATAGATTTATGTAAAATTGACAAACTACTCAAGAAAATTTCTATGTATTCTCCACCCATTTTCCCCTCATAGAAACTAGTAAAATGATATTGATAGGTTATTATTAAAATCCATAATTTGTTTAGATTTCCTTACTTTCACCTTCATTTCTATGTTTCGGGCTCTCAGAATAGCACATGACCCCATCTTGTCAGACCCACTTTCATAGCCTCACAGACCTTTGATTGTTTTGGATGACTGACAGTCTTGGGGAGTGCTAACAATGTCTTTTGTGGGATACTCATCCCTGAGCTTTCTCTTAGGTTTTCCTAGATAAGACCCAGTCACTGTATGGTGTTACTGACATGCTGTCAGTAGTATATGACTGAGGATTTTGGATTTATCCTTGGATGAAATACTATTGTCAAGTCTCTCCACAGTACGTTGACTCTTCTATCTCCTCTCATTTTCTGTACACTTTGAGAGGAAGTAACCATGCTCAAGCCACACCTAGGGATTATAAAACTATGCCCACCCTTCTTGAGAACATGTATAGAAAATATTTTAAATTGTTCTGCATGGGCAACTGGTCTCTTCTCTATGTACTAACTTATTCAATAATTGAATTAGGGCAGTATAGATTCAAACAGCTTCCATTCATTATAATTTGATTTATATGGTGGTTTTGTTACATAAAAACCATTAAGTTAACCACTTTGATGTCAGATTCCCAAACAGTACTGTGGTATCTGGCTGAGAGACAGTGCTCCGTGGGTCTCTTACAGTTCTGTATATATTTTGAGCAGTGACATTGCATGAGTCAGCAGGAAGGATGAATGGAGGTAGGGAGACAGAGAGACAACGAATTAAAGGAGTTGATTTACATATTTACTGCGATGAAACTTAGCCTCAATAACTTACCCTTATGGAGCCTAAGTTTCATGATATACCCCTGGCAATCTGGAGTCACGGGGAAGTCAGTAGCTTGTCTCAGTGAAACTCTAAAAGCCAAGAACCAAGGAACTTGATGTAACTTTTAGCCTGAAGCTGAAGTGCTAAGGGTCTCAGGAGGTCTTGTAAAAATCCAGGGTTCAAAAGCTAGAAAGACCAGAGATCTTAAGTCCAAGGTAAAAAGAAGTAATATGTACTAGCTCCAGGAAAGAGAAACATCTGCCTTTTCTCTGCTTTTTTTTAAAAAATTGGGCTCACCAACCAATTCCATAGTGATCACTCACAATTATGATCAATTGTTCCCTGTTCCCTCTTGTTCCACCAATTCCCATGCCGGTCTTCCCTGGAAACACCCCCCAGATACATCCCGAAGTCATGTTTGCCAGCTATTTAGGTATTCAATGTGACACCTAAAAGTAGCTATCATAGATAATAACTCCTTTCCCGCTTTGGATTATATTTCAAAGAATATTTATTCAGCAAACAGCCTTAGATGATAGAGACGTCACACACCTCCAGAGCAGGACGCAGTAGTGACACCACCCTACAGAACAGTTGAACATCCTAAGGTCAATAGTCCCCAGATGTGAGAAGTCTGTTTTGTATCAGCATCTGAGACTCTCTGAATTGGCCTTCAGGGACATGAGGACAGAGTTAATTTATGCTCATCTTGATTGTTTTGCTGTAAGGAAAGCAATCTTTTGTCTACATCTATGTGTTTTACAGGGGTTTGAACACAGAGCTCTCACAAAGAGCTGCATCCCACACCTTTCTCGTTGTTATTTTTTAAATTTTGAGACAGGGTCACATTAAGTGGCTAAATTGCCCAGGCTGAGATCAAATAGGGATCCTCTTCCTTCATCTTCACAGAGTATTGCAACTGCCAGCTTGCACCGCCACATCCAACTACTCCTATGTCTGGAGTCCAGTGACACTGACAAGTACTCAAGAACTTGCAGAAGTTGTTACCTTCTTAGTTTCCACACCAGGTTAAAGTTCAGTCTGCTTACACCCACGTAAAGGAACCATCAAAATCAAATAAGGGACTTGGAGTTTAGCTCAGTGGTAAAGCACTTGTCTAGCATGCGCAGTACCCTAAGTTCACTCCCTAGCAGTGCAAAATAAATAAATAAACAAATCCTGACAAAGGCATGTGTCTGCCACACTCACATATAGGTTTAACGTACTTTCTCTTCTGCTACCAATCTATAGACTCTTTGGACGGATGATAGTTGCTTTCAAAGTCCACTGTAGATGCTTCCCCTTTTCCCTGGCTGACAGTGACCCTATAGTGAGCTGGTGTCTGAGCTAATGGCCCCGGCTCTCATTGCTCATGAAGATTCCACTTGAGCAAGACCAGTTCTAGGCTAAAATGCTGCACGGACAACGTTTCCCTCTTCAGTTGCACATTCTACACAATCCGACACATGAGCCCAAACCCACTCTTCAAAACTGGACTCTCATAAACCTTCCACAGATTAGTGTTCCTGTTCTCTGAATCAAGTTTTCAACAATGTCTGGGAATGCACTGCATAAAGCTGATGTATAATGTTTGTAAATATCTCTTGCTTGGTTTAAAAATTCTTCCTGAAATAAATCAAAAGTGTGACATTTGGTTTCTTCAAATGTAACTTTGTATATCATTTAGAGTTATTTCCATCATGAATAACAAAAGAAAAACAAAATTCACTTTTTTACATAAAGAACTCATTTATTTCTAACCCTTTCAGTTAGAAAACTGGTCAGGTTGACTCAGCAGCTGGACTATGTGCCTTAACCAACTCTTCTCAATAATGTTCTCTGCCCAGCCTGCAAGCGCTCATGGTCACCTCAAGGCAGACCATATGTGGCTTCAAGGTGGCTACAAAGCACTACCGGGACTGATGTCTCTTCTTTTCTAAGTGATTTTTTAAGTGAGAACGTGTCTCCTCCTGCAACCACAAAACAAAATCCTTAGGATTCATTTAGGTCACCGAGTCCATCTTCAACCAATCACTTTGACAAGAATATCAATTTCTAAAGATTATCTTAGATCAACCAGAGAAAGAGTATAATTCATATAAACCATTGACAGGTTCATAATGGCAGAGGGGGACATGCATTTATGAATACCAGAAGAGCAAAGATATTTATTACTGTGATAGCAATCACAGTGGGTAGGAAGTCCGGAAGCTCAATCCTGCCACTAAGCAGCTCTGGATCTACAGGTACATGTTTCAGACAGCTAAATGGCCACATGTATGAAATGAGAATACAAATTCTTGAACCTACTCTTTACACACACACATAGACACACACACACACACACACACACACACACACACACACACACACACATATCAATTTTCCATGAGGATCTGAGGTACTATTTTATGTATCAATGGTCTAGTGAAGGTAAAACTCTACTGAAAATAATAAAACACATAGGCATTTACTGCCCACCTAGCATTAAAATATTCTCCCCCTTTGGCAGATCTACATTTAAATGACAGCTATTCATGAATTATCCAGTAATCATCACCCTCTTTCAAATATTGCAGTCTCAAGAGCTCCCTCTCCTTCCCCGGTCCTTATGAAATCTCCTGCAATTATCAAATATTTTCTGCTCCGGCAGTAAAATTTGTTTCTCTAATGCCAAAGCAACAATTATTTAGAGCTGATAAAACACACAAAGACACAGCATGCCTATGTACGAGATGGGCAAGGCAGTCTCAATGCTAGCAACAGCAGAGAAAATAAATACAAGGTGATTTGATTACTCTTTTCAACAAAGTATCAAATGCTCTCTAAAGTTTCTTACCGAAATCACACTTTCTTTCCCATTAGATAAGGTATTGGTGTTAGCCAAGAAAGTAATGGTTTTGTATGTGCGGCCCAATAAATAGAGTTTAAAAGTTTATTATCAAACATATTGCATTCTGCAATAAAAGTGATCTATGCTCCCAAAGCCCATTCAGCACATAGAAAAATGCTGAGGGGCCAGGATGAGTCTTTGTCAGCCCCCTGTTTAAGCAGCTCTTCACAGACAGAAACATCAGCTGGCCAGAATATTTTCCTTTTCTTTTTTCTTTTTGCTCTCAAATACCAAATCTGTTCCAATTGAAAAAGGTTTCGAGAACATGCTATGCAAATAGAATGGATTTAGCATTTAGCAAATGAATCAAATCTGGGCTCTGTGTAGGAGCCTCGATCTGGAACCAAGTACTGAACCCTGAAGAATAGTTCCATTAACTTCCTAAAAGTTCTTATCTTTCCTGTCCTACAGCATGCTTTGCTTCAACATGAAGTTGCATTGTAGTGGCTGACAAGGACCAGCACGCTTACAGGCTTACATTGATTGGTTTGCACAGTGTGTTTAAAAGGACTGAATGACACAGCACCTGGCCCTGGGAGCAAAAGTCCCTGAAGACCGGCTTGCTGTGCTTTCCTGGGATGCTGAGGGTCACTGATGTTTTTGTCCCTTTGCGGGCACTATCTATTTTTTACACTTTTTCTGTTAGGATTTTTCAAAAAGAAATATTACTCTGAGTCCATTTTGCAGAATAAAAGGATGAGAAAAGTAAAAGGGGAAGCCATTGCTGTTTTGTGGAAATAAAGACTATTTCCACTTTGATGTGTAACTTTTTAAAATGTGACTACCTTTATGACATATATACAGCAGAGATATTGCCGTGTCTTTAAAGCTGGGTTAGCAGAGCTGAGTTGCTTTTCTGAGTTACGTTAACTCCTTTGCTCTGTAAGAAATCTGTTTAGCAATGCTTGCCCTAGATAAAACAAAATGCAAGTAAAATTTGTCTTTCTGCCACACATGGTGTATTATTTGTATTGAGTTTTTCTCTCTAATTCACACAGGCAGTCCTCTACATGATGTTTCTGCTCCCTCAATATTCTAACATTGAAGTTCCTTGCAATTCTAGGTAACATTCCATTTCTTCTTTGAAGACTCCATCATGACCATGCTTGATTGAAAACTAATGTTAACCATGATGATTTCATTCCTACTGGTAACATATGTATTATTTAACTTCTCATCCTATGCCATCAAAGTATAAACTACAAAGGATACACTCCAGTTGTTTCGTATTTCTTACCTGCACTGTGCATACCTGATATTTTTTATACATTTCCTGATTAATTCTTATCCAGAGATCAAAGAACAGAGAAATGATCACACCTCCAAAGCTGGGTTAGCAGTTTTAGAGCAATGTATATCCTCTTTTTTATGTGTGTGTGTGATTTTTTAAGCATCTCCCCCTGCCCACAGGGTGAAATGTCACCCAAAAACTAAAACATCCCACTCTCATATCTTGAATCATTCTCCTTAATCACCTGGACTCAAACAGTAGGCATGGTAAGAATTTTCTTTTATAATAGACAATGCAATGAATAGTTGTACATGTGTAAACACATAAATCAACTAGAGAAAAACAACCCTTACGGATGTAAATCTTTTGGTGTGTTTTGAAAACATTCAGAAGGAAGATAATACCAAAGGGATTTCACTAGAAAGCTTCATTTTATTTCCATGGCTTCTTGAGTAGCTAAGACTTAAATATTTGGCTTTGAGGGCTTTACTCCTTCCTCTGTGGCCTGTTATGTTCAGTGTCTGCCTTTTTATATGTCAAAGAGAAGTTGTCAGGTTCCTCTGCTAGTTAAGTGCATCAGGTAATTCTCATCCTTTGATTAATTTCTTCTCCAGGAAAAAACTGCAAATCTCCTAAGATGAAAAGCTTTCCACAATTCATAGTTCCTGTTCATCTCTTTGATCTGGTAAACGATGTCATTTTTCTTATTTGGGATTCTTGGAATTTTCAGTACTTGGTTCCAAATAGAAATTGCAAGAAATTGCAAGGGGGGGGGGAGAGAGAGAGAGAGAGAGAGAGAGAGAGAGAGAGAGAGAGAGAGAGAGAGAGAGAGAGAAAGAGAGAAAGAAAGAAAGAAAGAAAGAAAGAAAGAAAGAAAGAAAGAAAGAAAGAAAGAAAGAAAGAAAGAAAGAAAGAAGGATAAAAGAAAGAAAAGAAAGAGAAAAGCATTGCAGTGCATTGTGGACCTCCCAAAAAGTTTGGAGCTTGGTTTAATGTGGTTTATTTTCATTCTTATTTTACTCAAGCTGATTTGCCTATTCCACAAGCATATGTACCATATGTGAGTAAAGACTGTTAAAAGTTCTTTTAAACAGAGATCCTAAGAAGGAAGAAATGAAACTAAACAGAAAGAAAATGAAATTAGCAATTCTTTACAAAGTGTGTGTAGAGTGAAGGGCTGACAAGAAAGGATTAATGTTCTGAAATTCCTGGAGGATATAGCAAGGCATTTATAAGGACTAGAGGGTTCAAGAGATAAATTTAAAACTAGGCTATTTTTTAAAACACAGCTCCTTAAACGAGAGCCAAGCATAAAGACAGAGGTCTGCCTTGTTTTGCTAATAGCTATATTTGACATGGCATCATCAGGGAGAATAAAAAAAAAAAAAAAAACAATTGAAATCGTCTGACATTTTCTTTGTTCCTTAACAGATTGAAGATGTGCAGCCCATGAATATGGATTTAAAGATCCAGAAGAAGCCAGAATTTATGGAACAGCCCAATAAATCAAGACTTTTGAGGGTCTTTGTCTTATGGTCAAAGAGGCAAGTCATGTAATTCACTGGCATTCCCTCTGGGTCATTTAAACAAAAAAAGAGGAATAGATTTTTAAAGAATTCATGCAGATTAATAGCACTCAGCACTGAGTAAGCATGAAAATGAGCTTTGAAATGGATTTCAGGCATGTTAGGTGATATTTTGTGAATGCTGGTCATTCACAAGAAGTCCTTTGCAGTCATCATCAAACCGTACAGTAAACAGGCTTAGCTCCTTTGAATGGGAAATTCAATAAAATAGCACCAATGTCACAAAGAAAACTGAAGCAGAGACAAGCACAAACTGTCCCAAGTTTGTTCAAGAAAGTAAGAACAAAACTAGAATCACAGAGTAAATGCTGTTACTTCAAATCTATCTAGTATAATCAGCAATTTCCCTAAATACCACTAAACATTACATAGGGGAGAAGAAATAGAAAAATCCAAGTAAGGTATCTCTATGGTTTAAATAGTTTTGATCCTATCAAAGTTCATGTTGAAATCTAACGTCTGTAACACTATTAAGAAGTAAGGATTTTAAGTGATATTTGAGTTGTAAGAACATTACCTTTTGAAACAGTAGTAGGTGCCATTATAAAAGGGGAGGGAAGAAACCAGAAAGAGAGAGAAAGAGAGACAGAGAGAGAGAGACAGAGAATTAGTTTGTACCTTGCACCTTTCCATCCTTCCCATCATCTTAGAAGTAGAAAGCAGCCCTCACCAGACAACTAAATTTGCTGGTATCTTGATTTTTATCTCTCCAGCCTCCTGAACTTTGAGAAAATAAATATACTTTATAAATCACTCAGCCTCAGCAATTGTTATAGGAGAATTAATATAGTGTTAATATCATCCCTATGGCCACACAAATCTAAATTTCAAAGTAGTAATGCCACGGCAGTTTAAAAACATATTGAAGACACCTAACCTACTGAATGTTATCACTTAATGACACATTATATAGTAGGCCATCTGTCCCGTACCTTGTGATCTTACAGAGAGCCTTAGTTGGTGACCAGCATTCGGTGGCCTAAGAAAGGGTCATAAAGCATACTGCTGGGCAGGGAAGATGAAAATTCAAAACTTGTAGTACAGTTTCTGCTGAGCATAGCACTTTCACACCATTGTAACATCAAAAAAATCATAAGTCAAGCCATTACACATGAAGGACCATTTGTATATATATAGGGCAGCAAACACCAAGCGTGTCTCTGAAAGCCTGATCGGATATCACAGAATTTAGGGATGCAGCCAAACAACATGATCACTGGAGTTTAAAACTCATATTCATCATTGTACTAGTCTTCTATCCCTATGTAATAGATTTGTACAGATTTAGGGCTGGGGAACAACTTGCATTTATGTCTAACAGCTTCTGGGTCTCAAGTGTCCAGGCGTAGGACAACTACTTCTCTGTTCTTAGTCTCCCAACTGTGCAGTCAAGGATCTGCCTGGGCTGTGGTGCCACCTGACATTCAAAGCCTTTTTCCAGGTCATTTAGGTTGTTGACAGAACTCAACTCTCTGGCTGTGGCATTCATGGTGGCTTGCTTCTTAAAGGTTGGCAATATGTATGCTAGAAGGAGAATCACAGCCAGTCTTTTAAAGGCTTTCACTTGATTAGACTATGCCTTCACAAGATAATTGACTCAAAATCAACTTATTAAAATCTGAATTAAATCAATGAAATCCTTTACAGTGGCCATACTCCACAAGCTAGAAGCAAGCCTTTGGGATCACTTATACACAAGTAGAGGGGTTTGTATAAATATCTCTATAAAACGGCACAGTGACGCTGCATTTTTAGAATGTGTTGGTTGTTTTCAGTGGATATTACTATGCAGAAGATAAATGAACCATTGAAAAGTTGTAGTTGCCCAGAATTGTTTTGAGAAAAGGAGGCGGTGAATACTAAATTGACAGGGTGCATATGCACAAATGTGTTTATCTATACCCATATGTTCTTAGATATCCCTCACACACATGTGAGGTAGTCACCAAATCTTTCTTTTCGGGTCCTGTCTCAAAGTCAGTTATGACTAGAAGTGTACACTGAATTAACATACTCTATCCTCTTTAATTTCTAGTTGCAAAATGTCTTTTAAGTTGAGGAAAAATTTCATTTATAAGAATCTGTTAAATAGAAGTGTTTTCCAAACTGCGTTCTATAAAAATCTTCTTACTGATAAATTCTTAATTTATTATCTGTATTCAGTAAAGAAAGGACCATTGAATCAAATAAAACCAGAATATGTTGGCATACATAATACCTTAAGTTTTCTTTATCTTTGACAGAATTTCTAAAGTGCTCTTGAACATGGAACTGCTTCTTCCCTTGGAAGATTTTTTGAGAATCTTATTTTTCAAAATACCCTTTAAATAATCCTGGGCAACGTGTTTACTCCAAGAAGAAAATTCTCAAATGCATGCCTTTTCTGGGTAGTTTTCCTTTTTACCACCTCCCATCTCTGCATCGTGATTCGTGTTGATTTTTGTGTTTGTGCTCTTACTGGTGACTCTTGTGTACCAAATAGAGTCTGTAAAATATTTCAGTTCTGTTTCACAGTGTCAATAGGAGACAAAAAATTTCAAATTCAATTCTGTGGAATCTGAGGAAGACTAGACCAGATACAGATGCCCTATGTGCACAGTGGCCAATTGGTGAACTCAAGTCTTCCCAGTTCTGGGAAATTTTCAGCACATGCCTGAAGGCTTTCAGAATTAAAAAAGCCAAACACAGAGACGCAGCAGCAGAGAATGTGCCTAACCAATTAAAGTATCACGCTTTGTTCAAAAAGGGGCATAACATTTTTTGAACTGTTGAATCAAAAATACATGCCCTGGTAAGAATTTTTTGCATATTTAATTCCACTAATCATATGGTAATTTGTTTCTAATGCATTTCCATATGAATGGATTTTAGCTTGATTGCCCTTGCAATAAAGAGGAAAGAGAAGGGAAAAAAAAAACCTTAGTGCTCTAAGTAAACGCATCTTCAATTTTGAAAATTGCTTTATGTAATAAACTATAATATTTTTCAATTTTTTATTTGAAGCCTCATGAGAAGAAATATGCATTCATATTTTAAAATGGAGTATCTTCTGTTCAATATGGGGAAAGGAATTATATCTCAGACACGTTTTTCAGAAAAAAGCAAAAAGTGTAACATATTAATGGCTTTTAAAAATTAATCTCTAATTTTGTTATGATATTTGCTTTTGCTGAAAATGCTTTATGCTTTTTTTTTTTCATCTTTTGAGACAGGGTCTCACTCTGCAGTTCAGGCTGGCCTTGAACTCAACTGTGTAACTCAGACTGCCTTGCACTCAAAACTCACAACAATCCTCCTACCTCAGGGTCCCCAGTGCCGGGGTTAGAGGTATGCGCGCCATGCCTGGTGTTTTGCTTTTGGCAACAGAAAGCATGAGGTAGTCAAAATACCTGGAAGTTCCTCTACACTGTTGTAATCAGATGTTCTAGGAACTGTGGAGAAAATAAAAACATATGATCAAAAGAAAAGAGAGAAACTGAAAGACAAAGGGCAGGGAAGTAATACTATCGTTAATAAAACAGTTTGGATTCTCTCTCCCAGTCCCAAGGACAGTTGCATTAGGTGCCCTTCAAATCTTTATTTCACTAATCAAGAGCTCACCTCTCCGTGTATTTTAGCATTGGTACTTCATGTCCATTTCCCATTCTTTCCCTATAGCATCCTTCGTGCCCATTTTCACCTAAAATAAATCTGTGTGAAAATTGTAGACGGTGGAAGAGTTCACAATTACTCATGTCACACCCTGGACAACCTGAGCTATCAAGCTTATACTTGATTGCAAAGGAGAATTAAGAATAAATGTCTTGTTCTGCTCAATCATTTATTCAGGAAAACAAATCAGGGAGGTGATTGGTATGGAAGGAGGGGGAAATGGAGATTACAGTGATTAGCAGTCTTATTTTCTGTATCACCCAATAAAAAACAGTGTAACCTGTTCTATTCTACATTTTTGTTAGCATGTGTTTGCAGTGCGTAGTGATCCCTTCACTGTGGGGAACTGGGACACTTACATAACACAGCCTTTCTTCCTACTCCTCCAACGCCCTCCTCGCTCCCTCCCTGGATCCCTTTTCCATTTACAAGAGGTCTATTTACCTTGTTTCTATCATGCATTGTTTATTTCGCTCTTTAACTTATTTGTACTGCTCATGGCAGAGAAAGCACATGATAGTTAGGCTCATGTGTCTGATTTATTTCACTTAACAGAGCAAGGTAGAGATTACAGAGCCGAAAAAGTGGGAGGCTGAAGGCATGGAGAAGCAATAAAACTCTAAAGGCTGAACTCATACCGATCAGTGAAATCTCACTGAGGGGAGCTTGGAAGCAGCTAGATGTAACTGCTAGCGTTTCAGAGTGCTGTCTATGCTTCTTTTACTATTTAAAACTTTCCTAAAGATTTCAGTTTTCCCCAAGAGCCTGGGCAATTTTTTCACTGACAAAAATTCTTTGTGCACATACAAAAGTCATACAAAAATATGAATAGTTTGATCTCTCTTGAGTTCCACCAACTCAATGGTAGTGCCTGGGTTAGTCACTTACTTCCTCACTGACAAACAATTCCTGAGAGCCTCGACATAAATGGCAAGTTCATTCTGATCCACAGTTTTAGAAGCTTCGGGCCACGATCCATAGGATCCCAGCAGAAGGGTCCTGGTGGAAGAGCGTGGGCAAAGGAAATCTTCTCCTCCTCTGAGAGTCAGGTAGCAGAGCTTGGGAGCCCAGCAGAGCAAATCTGCTCTCCATAGAGGCCAAGATGTACACACAGAAGGGAGGAGTCAAGAGAAGTAGCACTGGGGTCAGGGCCCTGGGACTATCTTGTCTGACAACCACACATTCAACTAAGGCACCCTCATCATACAACGCCAGTCCTAAAATCTAGTCCCTGGGCTCATGAAGCTATGAGGGTATATTGCAGATTCAAACCACAACAGTCCCTGAAAGACAATTTCTCCTTTTAAATGTCAGACGGTAGCTTGCTTTACTGCAGAAAAATGTTTGCTAGACCCAAGTAAGCATTATGTGTACTTTTTTTAACTGTGTCATTTACAATGGGATTATCTGACTGCTTTAAGGATCTTCTAAGTCTACCCTACTCACATGTGATCCTCTTTCTAGGGCTGTCCTCTGAGAGGTGACGCAATAGGTACAGGAACTAGGAGTGAGCCTGCAAAAGCCTCAATTCAGCTTGACAGAAAAATAGATGTGTGTTGAAACTAATAATAAAGGATGGGGGTTTATATTTCACATGTCTTTTAGTTGCTGTAGTAACTTAATGGTATATTACAAATATAAGTAATATACCATGGACATATTGAAAGTTTTCAAATAAAAAACAAACTAGTTATTCAGTTTGTACAATTGGACAAGCATAAATCTAAGTCCTGCTTCCTAATTTTCATTTTTGGCATGATGATTACGTGGTACACACCTGTCATTCCAGCACTCAGGAGGATAAAGCAAGAGGATCAATTGTTAAAGACCAGGCTGGGCTATCTAGACAGCTCAGGGCAGCCTGGACTGCATAATAAGACCCAATATCCATAAAAGATTGCTGTGAAATAGAGTTTTCCAATAAAGCATGAACTGTGACAGTAATCACAATCAAAAGCCAGTTACTGTTGTTTTACTAATGTTGAAAAATTGAACAAAGAAGAGTTAAGTCCAGAATCCCAGCTACATGGGAGGACGAGGCACAAACAGCACATATGTGAGCTTAGCCTGTGCAATTCAGTGCCTTACCAAGACCCTACATTAAAAAAATTTTAAAAGGTGAGAATGTAACTCAGCGTGAAGTTCCTGTGTTTCATTCCCATTTTAAAAGATAATAATAAAGAAACAAAACAAACTCTGCAAATAATCAAATGTTTCAAGACAAATACTCCTGATTTCCATGCCAAATGCCGTATCCTTGTCCTGTGTCTCTGTTACAAAGGGACATTCCCATCAGGGGGCCAAAATTGTTTAACCAGTGATGGTTCAACCTGGGATTTAATCTGAAAAAGACAAGAGGGATGGGAAAACCCAGTTTAGCTGGGATGTGACTGTGGTGCAGTTTCCGTGTGGTGTTTTTACACGTTAAGATAGCACCGTGGAAAAGAAGGTCTCACAGCTGTCCTCAGGTACAGGAAGGCACTCTCCCACGGCGTGCCCCAGTTCCTTGGCCACATCAGAGCCTGTATACCAACCTGTATTGACTCTTCTCACCTCACATTAAACATACAGAAATCCCAGAGACCCAGAATGCCCCCAAAGGCCATGGTTTCTCATTATCACTCACGGCGTAGCATTCTCTCACTGCAAGTTTGAAGTGAAAGGGAGACAGAAGACAGCAAGCGGTGAAGTATCTCTCAAGGCAGGAAAGCAAAAACACATTTCCACTGAAATGTCTCAGTCAGTGTGCCAGAGAAACTTACGTTTCACAATCTTCAGAAAATTCATCTCCTCTATCCTCTTTTTCAGATGAAATTCATACAGATGAAATACAGCAAAAGTAAGTTTTAAATGTAGGTGTCTACCTCTTCTGTCTGTAGTTACAGAAAAAAGAAAAGCAAACGTTAACTGCTCAATCTCACCACCAAGTTGCTCCAGAAATCCGCTGCTGTGCGCCTTTCCAGCCTGTCCCTTCCCATCTCTCAGGTTCTGTCTTACCCAGGTCACTAAATACAACGCAAACTCATCTTCAATGCTGTGCTTCTGCCTACATTTCCTTGCCTTGGTTGAGTTTCTGAGGGACAAAGGTTGAGTCTTATTCATCCTGTGTTCTCCAAATATTGAATAGAGAGAGGCTTGTGGCAGGAACTCAATCAATATTTTCTTTTGAAAAATTCTCTTCCTCTCTTATTATTTGAGTGGTTAGATAATTGCTCCTGGGATATACAATGTGCAAAGAGCTTCTTCCAATACTTCCCTTCATTCCCAATTATTAAAGTAAGTAATATCACACACACAGACACACACACACACACACACACACACACACATACATACCCAGTTGTTAAATGTCAACATAGAAAATCAAATTAAAATAGCATCCGTTTTCTTTGTAGGCACCAATTTTTTTTTTTTTTTTGGTATCAGAGAGTAATAATTTCATAATGTAGGCATAATTTTCTAAGGAAAGGCTGCTTCTGGCAAAGGGGTAATGTTAATGAATTATTAATATAAAGAATATTATGGACAGATACATATTTTCACTTACTTAGATTGTTCCTAGCAGGGAAGTCTCCAGGGGTGAAAATGTTTCTCCGAGCATCCTGGGGGCTGTAAGTTGTTTACTGCGTCAGTAGTGAGTGCCTTCTTTTCTGGTACATTCACTTCTCTCTCTGCAGTTTTGTCCATTAGTCAGGTAGCTCTAGGCACATCCATTTCCTCAAAAGCAATTAAATCAGACAAATAAAAGTTATCTCTCCTGTGGTTTATTGCACTGAAAGATTAGTAACAGGACAAAATGTGCTGGCACTTTTAGCTCACACACGCTAACCTAAACAGAGAAACACATTTACTAAATCTCACTACTTTTCTGGATAAGTCATTTTCACCAGTTCAAAAAGAATATGAAACACAATATGCAACACCTGCAGCTTAAAGGAAGAGAGATTTATTTTGTCTCCCAGTTACCATCCATGGTCAGCTGGTGCGAAGGCAGAAATAGAGTGGTAGAAGGCCTGGCTGAAGAAAACCGCTCATATCCTGGCAACTGGAAAGGAGAGGGAGAAGGGGGAATACCAGGAGAGACAGGAAGTGGACCCTTGACTTCTGAACTCCATTTTCCCCAAAGGGTGGGTGTAACTCAAGTTGTCCATTGAAGGCTCAGGCTCTGCCACACACTTTCAGTCTCTCTCCTGCATACAGGCTGAGTACAGTGTCCTCAGAGAGACACTGGCCTGCGATTTCCTAACCCACACAGGAAAGGATGTTGTAATGTTCCTTCCAGAACTCTTTAGTGAATAAATCTGTATCTGGGACCACCTGGAAACACAAGTGGTCAGCATTTGGGTCATAAGTCAAGCCTCTGGTCATAAGTTGAAACTAAAATTCGAGTCATAATCCAAGTTTTTCATATATGAGGCCAGTCGTAACTCGAGGATCCACTGTAAACCCTCCAGGTCATGCCTCAGGGGCCTGAAACTTTCTGCCCAGCCCTACTTCCAAACACCCGTCAGCGATAGCACCCCATACAGAAGCCAATCATCTTCCATAAGCTGCACCTCTGGACAGCATGACAATTTGTTACATGATAAATGCAGAGTTGAAACATGCTATTTGAATATTGAGCATTAGTTTACAGGATTTTATTCTAATCATTATTGTGAAGAGGACTGAGTGAGAGGAGAGAACTTACCATTTTGCCCCACCCAAAAAGGAAATGAGTCTGACAGTCCAGCTTTTGATCCAGTGCCTAGAGTACAATATGTAATTAAATGTTTAATCCAAGTATTCAAAACAACCCAATTATTTGATAACAAGTTGAAATACTAATTCCTATGTACAATTGTAATACATCATTTAATCATATAATTTTTCAATGGTCCTGTTTCTGTATTTTAGTAAGCCCAGGGAACTGTTTTCGGTCAAGAAGTTGGATCAGGGAACATGGTATTGCCTTAATCACCACATAACCTTGACAGCCAAAGCCAGAAAAGCCAGGTCCACTGAGTCTCTAATACAGTATTTTATACTGAAAGAAGAAATATAAGTTAATCTAGTTATCTAAGATCGTTGTGTTTACTTCCAAACAGACAACACCCACTCTTACGGTGGCCCCATTCAGGGAAGAGTTGCTAAATCCAGTATAGTACCAAGATATTGCTATTTTTGTAATGAATTAAGACTGATGTAGGTTAAACATATGGGCAATGATAGCATTCTCCTTAATTACGATGTTTTTTACAACTGCACACAAATTGAGACCACTTTTAACTTATTTCATTTCTCTTTGCATCTTCAGATAATGTGGGAAAATTCATAGTATATCTTACAGGAAGTAGTGAGGACTGTGTTTGATGCATAGGAAGTGTTTAGAACAGAACATGAATGAATCCCCTGCAAATTTTTTGAAATTACAGGAATTCAAAGTGCTCACTGCTCTTTTAACTGTTAGGTGAATGTGTGTGCTGTTAGCCTCCAATTCTAGCTGTGCAAATTTAACATACATCTGATTATGAGAAGCTATTAATTTAAAAATGTGCTCCTTGAAGAAGTTATAGTGAAGCCTTCTCTTGGGCTTATTATTTTTCATCTGTGCCTTTAGATCAATGTAAGTTAGTGATCACTACTTCAGCTTCCCATTAGAACACATCAGACAGATAACTCTCTCTTTTGCTCATGTATAACAAGACCATTGGTGTGATTCTGACAGAGCAATGTGTTATCCAAAGAGGACATTTATGAACAAGTGCTGAACTTTTTGTGCTGAACTCTTACAGCTTTCTGGAGATAACCACTCTACTTATTTTAGTGTTCATAAAACATGTTTAGGATTTCTTTCCTTACATTTTGTCATTGTTCTATGCTCTAAGGGTTTTACCATAAAAATATGACTAACCTTTGTGTTACATTAATTTGAGGTGTTGCTTAGCAGAATTCACTCAGTGTGTCAGGTGCTGAAATGAAAGCTTTAGTGTATTACTTCTAGTTGTCCTCACTCGGCCTCCTGAGGTAGAGAGTAAAAACAGTCTCCTTTTATATATAAGGGGACTGAAGTTTCAAGGTAGAGGGTATCTTGTCCCAGTTCTCATACTCAGGGAGTGAAGAAGCACATAATTTCAACCTGGTGTTCTTTTTCTATATTTTAAAGAGAAAAGAACAAAATAGCAAAAGCAAAGACATAAAACAACATGAAAATAAGAAAAAGGATACAGAATCTCAAAATAAGGTGACGAAGACAAAGCAGGGGGTACCATAATCTCTGACTTGAAATTATACTACAAAGCTACTGTGATAAAGTCACCACAGTATTGGCAAAAAAACAGACCTGAGGATCAGTGGAACAGACTAGAAGATGCAGTCACAGCCACAGCCACAAAGACCCTGCAGTACCTTATCTTTTACAAAGGAACCAGCATATTCACTGCAACCTGGTGTTCGGAGTTTTATAGAGTCCCTGGAAAATTCAGGTCTGAAATGAATCTCAGAAGGTGACATAAGTTCAAAATTCTTGCTTGTACTGCAATAGTAGATGTCTTCATAAGAAGAAAAATAAGAAGTTTAAGGACTCAAACAGAGGGAAGACAGAGAAGTAAGAAGAGAGATTGAAGCTGTAGCAATGCAGCCCCAGATCCATGAGCTCCAAGAGTTGCCAATGATATTGGGAAGCTAGGAAACATGGGGGACTCTTCTTCCTGGACCTACAGAAAGGCATGGCCAGTGACACTTTCGTTTCAGACTACATGTTTTTTTTTGGTTTCGGGCTTTTGCCCTTTGGAATTTTAATAAAATTAATTCCTATTGCTTTGAGCCAAAAACAAAAAACTGTAGTCATTTGACAATGGTCCTAAGGAACGTAAACTAGGTGTGTACACAACTACAAAAGAAGTATTTTCCATGATGTAAAATTCTCTGTACAGATTGAATTGATAGTAATTTAGGCAGGAGGCATGTTCTATTCAAAAGACTGTTGATTTGGGAACGATCATTCTCCTAAGTTTAGACTCTAACAATATTTACACTTATTTATTCAGTGAGTAGGTATTGAGCCTTTCTTACAAAATACTTTTCAAATACTAGAGAAATAAAAAGGACTAATATATGGTAACTCCCAAACTCAGACTTTAGTATAATGGAGCGGAAGGGAAGAAATCCTGAATATTGCACTGTATAGATAAATGCAATCTATATAGCATTGCAAAAATCCATTTTGTATTCTCTGATAGAAACTCTAAAACCAAAATGTATGTCATGATACAGCAAAAATCAGACACATCACACTGACACTCTAGGAATGGATGAAGTCCTCCTAATAAACACCACAGTACCTCAAATGCTTTTGCATCCCATAATCCCTCTTGCACATTCCTCCAAAAGCACTAGTTTTCTCTTATTTCCTCACTTTGGCTGATGCAGTTCTAGCTTCCCCTTGAATGAAACCTAGCCCTATTGTGTCCTTTTTTCCTCCTAGAGTAAACAAAATGGGAATAAACGCTACAGTAGGTAGCACCCCCATTTTTAGGGAGCTCATTAAAGATGTAGTGTAGAGGACAATGTCTGTGAGCAAACATGCACATAAAAAACACAAATAAAGGGGGATTAACATGGAGAAATCATTGCTAAGTCCTTCTTCCAGACAGTTTTGTCAGTTACTTGTGCTGATGCTAACAATTTTGCAAGAGGCTGCTCCCGGCCGCAGTGTGTTCTTTTGATGGTTCCCCTCTCATGTCTCACAGAAAGAGGAAAATGATCAGCAATGTCAGTACATGCTACTAAATATATTTAATATACAGCATAGACTCTTCCCTTTTATCATTTATTTTTGTGGACTTTGGGGGTCCTTATATTCTTAATGAATATATAAGGCAGGGGTGTGAAAATGACCATTGTGCATTTGCTTTATTAATAGGTATAATTCAAAGATAAGATACATGTCCCTGCTACACAGAGCTGTGGGTTTGTTAGAAGAATTTGAATGTGGCAAAAAGCACAGAAGAAAATATGCAAGGTTTATTTTGTCCTCAGCAGAGAATATCTTTACAATTGCTGGAAAGTATGTGTTTCTAAATTAATTAATAGTTACATGAATTGCACCCTATGAACATGCCTGTAGACAAATGTATCTGTGTACATCTTTGGGGAAAATAGAAACAATACATTAATACTAATATATCAATATTAATGAAAAAGAATGGGACTTTATTATTTTGGTTAATTTGTTGAGTTTATCACATAGAAATCAGACCTCACAGAATACAGTTTTACTAAAGTTTTACATTATTACTACCTACACACAGAGTTTAAGCTGACAATGCTGGCTTTAAATTCACCTTCATCCTTGCCATCTCACAAAACAGAACATCCTGCAGGGATTCAACTCTTGCATACATCTCTAAATTATGTTCTCTAAAGATTTCCCCACATCCCATCAGCAAAGACTTTGATGATTCATTCATGAAAACTGCTAGGAATTTGATAAAAATAACAAATGAGTCAAAGGAAACACAATCACCTATCACGCTCTTTGTCTTGTTTGCAATAGTTCTCATAGCATACATGACTCTCACGCATCATGAGCCACATGTGGAAGAATGGGGCAACTTCCAGATTCAGAACAAGACTTTGCCATAGCATCAGGGAAGCAAGTATCTCAATGGGGAATGCAAAGAGCATTTCACCTGACATCCAACAACCTGGGTTTGCTACAAAAGTGCACCAACTTGTGTAGAAGACATTGTTATTCAGTGCCTGAATTTTCTCCATAGAATAGAACTGGTTCTTCAGCATCGTTCCAAATCTCACGTGCTATGGTAATGAGAGGCCAACTGAAAGCTGTTTATGCCTTCAACCCAGTCAGTCCTCTGCCTGCCTTTCCTGTTCCTCTTAGGGGCTAATGAGCAACTTGCAGAAGAGAGCTGCAATCTCCCGATCCCTGCCCCAGGGCTGCAACTGCTTAGAATAGCAGCTGGATGAGTAAATCTAGACATTAAATCAAAACTGAAATGTTTATACAGAAAAAAATGCAGGTCACTTTATATGCCAGTTTGACTTAAACCCACAATATATGGTAATTGAAGCTTTTTAAAAGAAAAATATACTTTGCACATGGTTCTATGAAAGAAGTCTATGTAGAGTCAAATAAACATCAGCACTGTTCCAGCGAAGCACTTTGGCCATCTTATCTTCGCATGCTTTTGTCAGATATTCTCCCTGTACCACGGCAGAGTGAACACAAGTAGAGTTGGAGTCCTGGCAGAGAGAGTTAATGTTGCTGCAACCTTAAGCAAGTTCCCTGTTCTCCCATCATATCAGACATGAATAGGAATCAGGAGTACTCACTAATAGGAATGGCTCCCAATTAACCCACTTTTAATAAATAATAACTGTTACTGTTACTCAAAGTTTCTAATATGTGTAGAAAGACATTGTATACAACCTATATATTCAATCACGGCTCATGCTACCATTTTATTCTCTAAAACAACAAGAGCTATTACAGAAAAAGTATTAAGGTTATTCTTTTCAGCATCACTTAATGATCATTTGCTAGATAAGAAATGACTTTTGTGTCTCTTTCTTCAGAATATTGAGCCATAAAACCCACCCAGTAATTTTCTCTAAGCTCCTCATTATGTTTTGTTTCCACTAGATTTCCTTTCATGCATAAGTGATGAAATAATTTAAATTTTCTAAAAATGAAAAAAAAATCTTTCAGTCTCAAGATAATGGCAATCATGTTGGTGAGTTAATTGAGAAAAAAGTAGATATAATAATTTAACCAAGTTTCCATAGAATTGTAACTACACACTGTTAGGAAGAAAAGAGTGAAAGAACAAACATTATTTGTTAAATATTATTCAGCATTTCAACAGATTTGAGCTAGTATCAATCCTTCTCGTGTACTGGCTTTTGTAGACCATAGAATGGGGAACTGATATTCTGTGTCAGGAAGAGAAAAAGAGAAAGAGCTGTCTAGCACTGTGTAACTTTTTACAACTGTGAGTTTAATAGTAATCATTAAATTTGATGTTTATGAATATTAGCCAAACTCAGAGGGAAGTGACTGAAGGAACAGTAGGCCTCCATACAGGACCATCTCGTGGAATGGACAATTTATTGAGTTAAAAATCTTCTTCTGGAGACAAGAAATCATTAAGTTGGCATTTCTACTTATATTTTTCAGTTATGGGCATATCACTTGCAGCAGTTAATTAAAATAGTTTATACAATTAATTTTACTGCTGCCATTAATACATGACAGAAATTAATTGTGTCTCAATGACCAGAGAACCAATCAATCAAAAGATAAATGAACAGAAAAATAATTGTGAAGGTTACATAATCATCTTTTTCTTAAGAAGAGATTCAGGGTAATCGCCTCGGGAATTTCAGAACAGAAGGCAGGATGAGAGATGGACTTTGTCTCTGCAGTCATCGCCAGAGTTCTGAGATGCTCCTTCTAGTATCAGTACGTCTCTCTCAGCCTAAAGTAAAACTTAATTTTATTTCTATAGCAAGCAGAAATGTTCATAATCATGAGAAGGGGCCCTGTATTAAGATTATATAGGAAAAGATAGTCACTGGCTTGTCTAGTGTCTCTGTCCAACTTATAAGCAAGAAATAAAAGTATGAAAGTAGACTGACCAGACCTAGCCATCAGAGGTAAGAGCGGAGTCAAGACTGTCTTTCATGCGAGGGCATCAAGCAACAGTTCTGGATCTGTCAGACACCACTTCCGCTCCCATTCTGTGGTCAGAACTATCTCTGGCCGCATAAAATTGCTAGTAAGCCTGTAATACTGTGGATGGGACAACTATTTTCTAGGAGAAAAGAAAACAGATTCAGTGAATGTCCTGCCAGTCTTTGTCTGAATGGTGTCCTGTTACTGCTTTTATTCAAAATAACTACTGTGTTTCTAGCATAGTCCACTGATGCCAAAGATCCAATACTAAAAAAAAATCTATAAAATAAAATACTCAGGCAGTTTTTTCCTTGCCAAAGAACTCAGAAAGGAATAAATGAAAAAAACTGTACACCAGTGTTCTGAGACTTGAAAACAAATAGAAGTTCGTAACAGTGGACAACGTTTAAAAAAGCACTGCTCCTTGACCTTGCAACCATTTCATGAAAATGAATGGGTACTTTAACAATTACATATAGGGAGAACAGGGTCTCAGAATAAAATGTAGTCTGTAGAATTCACTGAATTGAACTTCAGGTGGAAGTTGGTCAATTTAGCTTATTGAGTACCAATGGCACTTCATCGTGGACCTCCCGCGAACTTCAGCTTTGTACTGGAGAATTAAAGCTCCTCAACTAACCGGTTATACTGACACTGCGGATCCTCTCCTGTGAAAGGTTAAATTTAATATTACCAGCAGCCCAATACATTTTTAGAAAATTCAGGGTTTATTTTTTCCTGTATGGTGAACTAACTGGTAGAATTTAATTCTAGGCAGAGCTGTTTCAATCTGAACAATTCATATGTTCGGCAATCCCACAACTTTCCAAATGCCTTAGTGGTCCTCGAAGTTTGTCTCTCTCTCTCTTTCTCTTATCCCAGGCTGTCAGGTGTATAGTCTTATAGATTTCCTTTTGCAGTAGAACTTTTCTGAATCATATCCTTTAGTGAGAGAAGGTGATCTGTAAAGATTCTTCTTGAGGTATTTGTTGAAATTTAGCTTGTTAAGTTCATGATTATTTAATATTATCACATTATGAATGCTTAATGAGGGGTTAGTTCCATCCTCACTACTTGAGGGGAGAGAGTGAGAAAGCAAGAAAGAGAGACAGAGAGAATATTATATATGAAAATATAGTAACATTACAAAAGTATTAGCTCAGACCCTCATTTGAGTTCACTGCCCTACTCTATCTGTATTGAGTTTGGTGATGTGACTTGCTTTAGTGGAAATGGTTTAGAATATATATGCCAAGTTTCAGATAATAAATTAAGAAAAGATATAGTAATATTATCCCAAATTCCTTTCTGTGTTAATTGTATTTTAAAAGTGATTTTGAAATGCGGTGACTGTAAGTAAAGAATCCATCTGAAATAATGAAATTTTTGAGACTCCAGAAGACAGCTAAGGCATTTATTTTGCATGTAGTGACTTTCAATGTCAGATCTCAAATTTTATTAAATATGTGACCAATTAGTTTATCTTCTGGTATCTTCTTGATAATGAAATCCAGAGACATATGTGAAATGGGACAGATTTGGAAGGATAAATTTGCTTGCTATATTACAAAACAAGATTCAATTCAGCGAGGCACACATTGAAGAGGGAAGCATGAGCACAGTGTTTGTTGTCTTGTACACATCTATTTTTGCTTTGTGTGCATTTCACTGTGGCATTATAAGATAGGAAAACAACAATCTTGGAATAAAAGCCAAAGCTAAGTGCTATTAATTATTCTTTCTAGAAGAAAATTTTTCTCTAGATCCAAATTTTAGAATAAATGTCAGTTGCCACTCATTGAAACTAGATATTCATGAGGATTTTCTCCCCAAAACTATTAGTTTAAGTGTTTTTAATTTGGATTTCTATTCGGGGTCTTGAAATGTTGTCTACCTTTGTGACTTCTAACTATATTTTAGAGATGAGAAGATATTCCACATGAATGAAAAATTATTAAAACTTCATTTAAGTACCACAATTTTTACCTAACAACCTTTTGAATGGGATTTATTTTAGCTTCAAATTATGTAAATATCTTATATTTCTTTATAATGAAAAAAAGACAGAGAAGCACTCATTCATGTAATTATACTTGAGCATGGAAAATACAGATATTAAATTCCTAGGGCCCCAAATGTTAATACAAACTTAACTCTGTGTTACATGAATAGCATATTAGATTCAGGTGAATGTGAGTGGCCAGTGATCATGAATACGTAAGACAGCAGTTAACAGCTTCCCTGTGGAAAAGCTGGCTTGTCTTATTTGTTTGTAAGTTAACAGCTTCTGTTTCAATACCCTAATGCAATAATATATTAAAATTTCATAATTCCTATTTCTAGGTTAGTATTTCTTGTTCAAAGATATTAAGATTATTTTTACAAGCTTCTTTATGTGACATTAATGACACTGGATACAAGATAGGACAGGACAGATATTTCTGAGATAAGTGGCACTACTGGCCCAATCATAGGTTCTATCCTTTTATTACACACACACACACACACACACACACACACACACACACACAGAGTGGAAGATTGCCATGATTTTTCCCCAGTACTGTTATGGTGAGAAGACACTCTGGTCATTACAACTCCTATGTCTTCAGCTTCTATAGCACATCGCATGTTTACATTTCCATCTTTCAGTTCTTTTCAAAGGAAGATGGACTCTTGTCAAGGTAACTGTAAAACGATACTTTTAGAAAGCAATCACTTAATTTGTAATTAGTTAAACTTCTTCTTTTCCTTTGGTTCACTATTTCTTTTTTTTTGCCATCAAGATGGTTAGAAATTCCAGCACTATGAATAAGAGGGATGGGAACATTATCCTTGGTCTATGACTGATTTTAGAATAAAGCATCTGATTTTTCACCCTGAGAGTAGCTGTGAATTTTTTGCACCTGCTCATAACCAAGTTGAGATAATACACTTCCATTCATAACATGTCAGGTGTTTTTATTATGAGGGGATGTGAGAAATCACTATAAATTTTCTCCTTTACCTTGTTGACATATATGGCTACATCGATTGGAGATATCAAACTAGTCTTAAATGACAGAAATAAACTACCTATAGTACTTTGTGTATTGTTAGATTTTGTTTGCTAATTTTATTTCTTTCTGGTACCAAGAATTGAACTCAATACCTTGCATTTGCCAGGTAGATGCTGTGCCACTGAGATATATTATCAGTTTGTCTGCTAATTTTAGTAGAATTTTCATATCTAAATTAATAGAAGATATTGGTCTTCAGCATTTATTTTTTGTATTTATCTGCAGTTTGCATTAGGTAATTCTAGCATCATAAAATGAACTGACAATTATTCTTTATTCTGATATTTTTTGAAAAAAAAATTGTAAATATTCTTTGGTAATTCTGTAAATGTTTGCTAGAATTCACCAATGAAAATATCTCAGCCTTGAGATGAATTTTGAGTAGTTTTTAACATTTCTAGTTTTGTAGTGGTACTGGAACTATTCAAATTATCTACCTCATCTTGATTGAACATTGATACCTTATGGGCTTCAATTGATTTGTCTTTTACTTCTAAGTTGTCAAATGTATCATTAAAAGGTATTTATAATACTTCCTTTTTATTGTTTTTAATGACAATGGATCTGTAGTCTTTTCCCCTTATTCATTCCTAATATTAACAGATTGCATCTTCTGTTTTATTTTTTTCAGCTTGCTAGAAATTTCATTGATATTTTCAAAGAACAACTTCCTTGCTTCATTCATTTTTTTCTGTTCCTTTCATATTTCAATTTGTTCTTTTCTTCTGTGAACTTTGTTGCTTTGTTCTTTCTGTTATATTGTATTATTCTTTCATTAATTCCTAATATTGGAGTATAGATTATTGAACTGAAAAGCCTATTTATTTCTCATGTTCTATGACGATTTTCATAAAATGACTTTGGCAATTATCCCATCAACACTTAGAATCTGGTTTCTCCCTGTGTGAATCTCAATCAATTGTGTGACTTTTTACTTCAATCCAAAGCAAGAGAATGCTCAGTGATTTTTAAACTGAAGTTAATAAGAGTGTGGGCTCTGTTCTTTTTTCCAAAAGGAAGCTTAGAGCCATGCAAAAAAAAAAGCATGAAGTAGACCACTGGATAAGGAGAGACCATGTACATGGAGAGGCCACAATGACGAACGATGAAATATTCCAACTGATGACCAAAGAGAGGCCAGCAACTATGACTGGACCATTTGTTTGTTTCTGATCAAAGTTCACACTGTGAAAGCTAACAGCCAGTGTGAAGGTATAGTTGGTGGGGCCATTGTCAGGTAATTAGGTTGCTGGAGTGGAGCCTTCATGAATGGGATGTAAGAGGCCCCATAGAATGCTCTCCTTTTCTGACAAGGAAAGCACAAAGACAGGCATCTCTGTACCAAGAACCAGGCCCTTACCATTATTAAATCCACCCCTATTTTGATCTTGGAATATACATGCTCCAGAATGGTATGAAGAACATTTGTATTTCTAACAAGATTTCCTGTTCATAGTATGATATTGTACTGGTCTAAATGGTAAGTGTACATTTCTAGATCCTCTAGCTTCCATTAAACAATCCAAATCAGTTCCATGCAGAGAAAAGGTATGAGCATCTAAGATACTTGAGAACAATGGGAATTCTTTTCAAAGTAATACATGACTATAACGTTGTTATTTGTTAAGACACTGAGATTTGTGATAGTTTGTGTATTACTGCTTTAATTCATAGTAAAGTCACGCAAGAAATCTATGTTGAAGTGCTAATATATTTAGATAGTTATTTAGTAAAAATACTAATACTCATAATTTTATGAATTTTATTTATTCTATTTCCATTACATCCCCAGGCCCCTCCCACTTTTGAAATTTATTAGTTGGAAACAGGGTCTCACTATATTGCTAAGTTACCAGGGAGCACTGAACCTGCTATCCTCCCGCTACATCTTCCTACAGTGCTCACGTGCTTGGTGTGTACTACCCAATAGAGCTTTGCCCTTTAATTCTCATTTCTGTGATTTCTAAAGCATGAGTCCACTGCTAGGCAGTGGTAAAACTGATAACCTAAAGCCCTGGCAAGTAAAACCTTTGTGAGTGTAAACATAAGCCAAATTGCAATACGCACAATGCTTCAAACCACCTGCCCTAAACCATATCTTTAAGCTTTCTTGTTAGAAGGGGACAGGGTGAATACAGTCTCATCCTACTACCAATTATGCTGTCAGGCTTCTCTCCTGTAGGGAAATGGTAAAGGTCCTTATGTCCAGGTTGTAACGGGCAAACCTCACCCTTCTAAGAGCCTGCTACCTCCTTTGACAGGTAGGTTTGATGTTTTGGTTATAGTGCTGACAGAAACTGTATCTGCCGTAAACCTCAAATTATAATTTGAGCATAAATAGAGAAAAACGCTACTGTCTAAATCTTTAATACCCATCCAGTTATTAGTGCTTTGCTTATTTCTGAAATTGACTTTCAAGTGGCCCAATTAGAATTAGGCTTTGGATAGTGACATGATTGCTAGTTAAGGGTAGAACGAAATCTTTTCAAAATAAAATGGAAAAATGAACACCAAGCTAGGAAGGTTTACTAAGCAAGTTTTCTTTAATAAGCATTGTTCGAGAAGTAGGGGATATGGAGAACTGGAATTCTGGTATTATGGGCACTACAGGTGAAATTCCTCAGCTACTGTGTACTACTAGCTGAAGTACTGTTAGGGAGTTATACTATTTGCAGGAGGACATAAGCAAAGGGTAACACCCCACAATAACTGACAAGGCTTTGGTTCTCATCTAAGGTCCTCCATTGCTGCCTTTTACTCAAGTCACTTAAGCACATTGCCCTTAGCTTTCTAACTACACTGCCTTTATTGTATGTTTCTAGATAACTCTTTCCTAACTCCACAAAGTGCAGTATTCTTAAAGAATATATACTGAATTTAAATGTATCTGCTCCAAGTTAAAGAGTTATTTTGAAAGTACCAATTGCTTTGGAATCCTTGCTTTTCATATTTAATTCAATTCTAACCAGTAAGGGAAACATTTTCAAGTTGCCCAAGCATATATTTCAACTTCAATACATATTAAGGTTCTTTTAATTTATGGCATGAAGCCATCAATGTTTTCTAATTCTTTGTATATCATCTGAGCTTCAGATTCGTTCACCCTTGTAACTTGATAAAATGGACATAGATCACCTCACCTAAGAAAGTCTCAGAGGCCCATCTGTTACATTTTAAATGCATCTGTTCATCTGCTAAATTCATTTGTCAAATTCATTTAAGTTTGGGGGAGATTTCCTCTCAGTGTATAAAATAGTATGGGAGAAAAAGATGCTAAGTGCCCTATTTTACTAGATATGGGAGTGGGGGAAGGGAAAGAAATCTAACCAAATCCAACTATTTTGCCCAATTTTTAAAAAGTGTTATAGCTTAATTGCATAAAGCATTTTTATTCGAGTCTGAATACTTTCCTCCCACAAGTAAAAGAGTGGGAAACATTTTAGACAATACAGGCTGTTTATAATTTTTAATTGTAAGTCTATTTTTAACTTTCAAAGAAAACAAAAAATATATATGTACAAATACATATATATGTATATGGAGGAATCATGAAAAAAGATGGGCTTGGTCAGTGTTTTGTAATCTGCATTTTTATTAGAGGAAAGTGACCGAACAGTTTGCATTGTGGAAAATCCCACCTTTCTCAATTTAACCTTGAGCCAGGGACAGGAAGAGGATTCTACTAAGTTCCCCAAATTCTTATAAAAGATCAAGAACATGGATCCAAAAGAGATCTGAGATGCAGACATTGATTAATCAGTAGATTCTCTCTTTTCCTTTGAACACGTGACCTCTCTTTCTATTGACATTGGCATCATCCAAATTTTTCCCTGCTATTATCCAAATTTTTTATTATCATATTTAATCTGGGCCAAATTAACCTCAACACATGGTACATGCTCCCTGTATTTTTTACAATAGATTTGAATGTTACCATCATGTAGCATGGTAACAACATAAAACACTGGTCAACTATTTCAAGGTGCAGGGTGCTCATCTATGCATTTGGAGAATACTTCCTACTACACTGGACTTCTATGTAGATGTATTTTTAAAGAAAGAGCACGAATCTGTAAAGTCATGATTTGTCACTGACAAATGGAAAGAATTTGCACTAATATTCATATTTCAAATACCTACTGTCATTCCAAAACTTACTGTACTGTTTATAATATTTGAAATGTTTTCAAATATCCTATTCTATTTGAATTATCCTTAACTCTTTCCAGGTGTTTAAGCCATATAATTTTTATTTTCAAACAACATACTTACTTGTCACCTGTGTTTCAGATTCTCCTGAAATGAGTCTTTCTCTCGGCCAATTGCTTTAGTCCCTCCTGCTTTTTTTATTGCATCACTGGTGTATGTCCATCTCTTT
The DNA here is from genome assembly GCA_004027595.1 of Dinomys branickii. Taxonomy (NCBI): domain Eukaryota; kingdom Metazoa; phylum Chordata; class Mammalia; order Rodentia; family Dinomyidae; genus Dinomys; species Dinomys branickii. The sequence goes on along the minus strand of PVLD010000355.1, from coordinate 79,374 downwards.
CTGCACTCATAGCATAGGAGATTTTAAATGGCAGAGAAACTTTATAATTCAACTTTATATTCTCAAAAGCTAACACTGAGAAGGTATTGAAAAATTACTTTCTGAAAGGAGCCCATGGTGACCAATGAAACCATTTCGCTCGTATTTGAAATGCTTCCTGAACCTAGAATAACCTCCTCACACTGTAACTTATGACCTGATCTACTTTTTTTTACATCAAAAAATCTGTGATTTTTCCAAAAGAAAGTGAAAACTCTTCTTTTGCATGCATAAGCCTGGGATACAGCTCAGTGGCACAGCACCTACCTGGCAAGCGTGAGGTCATAAGTTCTCGGTACAGAAAAAAGAGAAAGACGATTTTCTTTACAAGTTTTGTTTTCCTTGGTGTATTTACCATCTCCTTTGTCCTTTGTGTTTATGCCTTTTAAGTTTTATAGCGCTATAAATAGGTTCCAAATTCAAGCGCCAAATGGACCAGATGAACATAAAAATAGAACAGAACAAGGTGGTGTTGGAATAGTTGATATCAGTGTAACTTTGCCTCTGGTCCCTGGAATTGATTAACTTCCTTTAACATCACACTAACTCTAGATGCTAGAGAATATTTTCATCTTATTTAAAAATAAACTGAAGTGCAGAGAAAGTGGGTAATTTGCTGAAGTGGAAGGTGCAGGACTGGAACGTAGACGGGCCTTCTCTGAAATCCACACACCGTCACTTCACTGAGTAAGGCTGTGAGGTAGGACAGGAGGGTTGCAGCTATTGGTTGCTAGAGTAAGCCTGGTAATCAACCCCTCGCACTCACAGCCTATCACAGTAGTTCTACTAATGTTAAGCAAAGTCTATACTGTTTGAGTTGCTCTCCAAGTGGCGGCTCAATCTACGCCAATTTGATTAGTAACCCAAAAAAATAGCATTTCCTTATGAAGAAAATACTCTATACTAACTCAGTCTCATAGGGTAATTGGGTAAAACACCGGCACCTTGCCCAACCATTTGTAAATGGTCCCATATGCTATATAAAATACTCTATTGTGAGTTCAAAATTCATTCACTCCCATGAGTAAAACTGCTCTTCTGTATTTTTTTAACAGTTTTTGATCTGCAGAAAGGATTAAAGATATTTTCAATGAACAAATGAATGAACAGGTTAAAAAAACAAAAGAAAGGAAACACTTGAGTGTAAAGTGCTGCCAGTAATGCTGTCTCCACAAACACGCTCACTCGCTCTCAGAATCAAATGAGCTCTAGCAATATCACATACTTCCAGATTCGGAGGAGAATAACTTACCCAAAAAAGCTGTCATTCCATCATTAAAAGTTTTGAGCATGACTTTACAATCTGGTGAAAAGGAATTTGAACACAGTAATTCCTGCTCACTTGGCCACTATTTCAAGGTCTTTTCTAAACTAACGGATGTCACACCCAGCCAATGAATTATGATAATTAATTCAATACCTCATGGAAAATGTTCCCCATACTTTCTGCATTCCAACATGCTTTATTCTTGTTTATTCACAGTGTAAAAAATGAATGTTGGATGGACACTTAATATTATTTTACTTATTTAGCAAATGTGATATTAGAAAGTTATAAGTAGAACTCAAAAAGGCTTTTTATTCCTTTGAAGTCTTATTTGTAATGGGTTGTGGATAAATAATACCTCCCTGAACTCACAGTGAAATGTTTTATATGAAGCAAAAATGAAAACTGTATAGGTTCTTGCTATAAGTATTGTTTTCAAAAATATTTAACCTACTCAAAAGATCATTTCAATATTTATAGTAAAGAGTAGGATAAATGTAAACATGTAAAATTTATTTTAGATAATATTTTGTAAAAAGAATAAAGTATGTGAATTATTAGTCAATCAATTCTTAGCAAAATAAATTATCCAAAATTATATGTATGTATTTATTATGTCAAAACCCACTTCAGCATTTTTTGATTCTTATTGAATTAAAAATAATGGACTTATTATTCATTCTAATTTCTGTAAATCATTTCTTTTATACTTTGTTTGAAATTCCTATTTTTTTCTTTCAAACCTTTTTAAAAACTACTATTTTTATTAAAATGCCCAACAAATTATCCTGAGAAATAGCATTCTTCAACATATTTGACAACACACACACATACATATGCACACATGCTCTTCACATAGAACTGATAAACCACAGTCAACACTGTTAAACAGATCTTATTTTTTAGAACAGGTTCAGATTCACAGCAAGTAAACACCTTTTTAATATCTCACATGAGCTTTCCATAACACAAAATCCTTAGACTGGCAAATACCAAGGCAAAAACATATATTAAAATAGGGGCTGAGGTTATAGTTTTTCTGAAGGCATTTTTCAACTTTGGTAAATGGGAATTGGGATTTAAAATCTATACACAGGACAAATACAGACCTCGAATATAAACAAATTATACATTTGGGTCTAGTGATACCGAGTTTTTCACCAAACATACACACAAGCCTGCGACCTTGAACTACTGTACCCATTGAATGAGTAGAGTAAAAAGTATTTTTATATGCAAAATTAGCTGTTAACAAAGGCCAGTATCTTTCTCTCTCAGTTTATGATCTGGTGAAATCCTTCCTGGATATTATGACTTACACCTAGATGTTCACCAAAATCGTGTCCCCCTCTCATGCAATCATAACTGGAGTTTTTTGGAGGTGGCTGGGTCTAGGGTGCATGATGCTGGGTTGAGGATGTCATGCTGGGATTCAGTGTGTGGTGCTGATATGGTCTATAACGCTGTAATTAAGAGTGCCCCATATTGAGTGTGGGGGACACTAATTAATAAACTTACAGCTTGGTAGAATATAAAGAGACAGAAAGAAGCTGCTATTGCTTTGCTAAATTGCTACTTTTCCCTCTTCTGCCCTCCATGAACTGCATTTCCTCTGTGATGCCTGTCTGCCGTGCCACCCTGCCTTGGAGCCAGCTGATTACAGGCTGGAATTTCTACAAACAGCGAACAACAGTAAATCTTTCCTCTTTTAACTTTGCATGTTGGCTATTTTGGCTCAGTAACTAGAAAAGCAACTAAGACATTGATTTGAAGTCCAAGTAACTGTGTAGGTACCAGAGAGACACAAAAACAAGTTCTCCTTAGAGGAATTAATCTGAATCTATGTCCCTCAAGTTTCCCACGTTAAGCCTCACCAAACCAAAAGTCACAATGCAAAAGTGCAAAACAGATAGAAAAATAGTTTTCCTGAACTGAGATGATGTAGCTGAAGAAAAATAAAATAGCCTGCAAGACCAAGCTGGGAAAAAAATTAATGTGATATGTTTCAGAGAGGATCAGAGAAATGAAAAGTACGAAACAAACACTGTAATGTAATTCCTCAGAGCTCCACATTTAGAGAAGAACAGGATTATAAATCTGCAAGATTTGAACGGATAATATTTGGTAATTTTTCAGGTTTGACAAATGCCATGAATCTGTAGATTCAGGAAACACAATAAATCCCAAGCAATATGAATAAAAGTATATATATAAAAGTATATATATTTTATATATATAGAAGTATATATTTATATATTTATTTATTTATTTATGGTGAAAATGAATGACCGTTGAGCGCATTATAAAAAATACACACAAGCAGAAAAAGAGAGACGATGGAGAAAAGGACAGAACGTAGAAAAATTATTAAGTAGCAGAGAAGAGGACAGCAAACCAGCATCCAGCCTCATCGCCGTTTCTCCGCACACTTACCTTTGTGGTTTTATGTTAGATATATAGATATGCATGTAGATATATAGATATATATAAGAGCCCTTCCTATTTGGGAAACATACTCTTCATTTGCATTAGATGTTCTCTGTTTGAGCTCATTAAATTATTTCCTGGGCCTCGTTCTCTTTGTTCTCTTTGAAAAACATGGGACTTGTGCAACTCTGGTAAACAAGACTTTTTTCATCCCAAAGCAAAGAGATAAACAAAACCCAAACTAGCCGGCAACACAGCGTTGTCTCATTTTTATCCCGTTCTGCTTTAGCCTCCTCAACCCCACCAGCCACAGGCTCTGTCCTTCCAGCTCTTTTAAAATTAGTATTGTTTTTGACAGTTGAAAGGAAGTAAAACTCCTTTTGTGACAGGTCTAAAACCTGAAGTATATTCGGGCATTCTGAATTGCCCTGCTGTTAAATCTTACCTAATAGGCTGCCTCACATTTCCACACCTGAACTCCTGATATTTTATCTCTCCATCTCTAAGTGGCACAATGCCCATCAAACAATCTCAACTTGCCATGGAAGTAAGTTCCCAAGTGACTCCTGGGGCGGAGGGGTAGATGAGGACGCCTCCAGGGGATGGATCAACATTAAAGTTGTTGTAAGGAGGTGAACAACAAAGAATCCATCCATCCATCTCTAAAAATGTTATGCCTCTTGACTGTGCTTCCTATGGTGATGTCTTTTTGCTATTAAATGGCTGCACCGCCCAGGAAAGCATGACAGGTTTTATCAGCCTTGACAGCTGTCTAGAAAACAGCGGGCAGCCAAAAACTTCCACTGCTCTGGGCAGCTATCTCCTCAGGTCCTGCCGGAGTTCCCAACTTTGAGTCTGATCAGCACTTAAAGTGAAGCCCTCCCTGCTGAATGTTTCAAGCTTCGTCAAGCCAGGGACCTTTCTTGTGCAAAGTTTCAAATGATGGCAAAGCTATATTTATTGAGAGCTGAATGATAATATTAAGACTATTAAAATAGCCCAAACTCACGTTATTTCTTCCCTGTATGTCTATGTGCTGGGCGTGGTATTCAAAGGGACATGGAAGAGCTATCCATGTCCAAGTGCAGCTTAGAGCCCAGTGTCCAGCTTTACATGCCCATGATCTCCTTCCCTCTGGGGGAAACTCAGCTTTGAAGTCTTTCTTACCCTGACTCCCACCCCTGTCAATGGCCTTTGACCTTTTCTTGAACTCTCTCTGGAACATTTTGCCATTCACATATTTTTGCAAAAGGAATTACAATGAATGTCCCAGTACCTACACCATCTGTTTACCTTTTAAACCACAAAACTGACTTTTGCCTTTGTCACACAATGACACTGCTTTCCCTGTGAGAGCCGTTATTTTTTCCAGTCAAAGGCATCATTTGTCCCTTGGTTTTGAGTGTCTGTTTTAACCCTGAAACTTCTGTTTCATGACGCTTCAAATAGTTCTCTCTTTTGGTTCCACTAGATAGCTCTGTACAAGACAAATGTCAAAAAATGTGAAGTCAGGGTTTCCAGGGTCCTATAGGTTATTTTTAGTGCAAAAATAACAACTTGCATGACTGATCCTCCATGGACTGAAATTTTCCCTTAGCACATAACATTTATGATACTGCGCCACCTTTGCAGCCACTATGAATGTGCTAAGAATGCATTTTAAAGATTTCATTGCATAGAAATCTTACATATTGTTTATAATTTCACACTTTTTAAAAAATTTAGTATCTACTCCTTCTCCCTTGTTTGACTAATTTTTTTATTGCCCATTCCCAAACCTCTTGAAAATGGAGCACGTCATCCTCTGTGACAAGTATATATTCAGAAAGAAAGAAACTGAGTTTTAATCAAGCACTACATTTTACAAATCATATTTATTATAAAATTTATTTCAAAGGGATTTAAGATTCCCAAGAAGCTGCAAAAATTACACAAAGAGATCCTCATCTTTCATCTACTTTCTCCACAGATAGCATCTCACAAATCTACAGTGCATGGTTCAAACCCAAGAAACCAACACTGCCACAGTGCTACTACCATACACCCTAATTCGGATTGGGCAACTTTTCCATGCACTCTGAGTGGTACTTTTTAATAGTTTTGTTCTGATTTTTTTTTAATTGATGAACCATTCCTCTGTGTAATTCTAATGCTGCAACACAGGAGCCGTTTATCAGTACCCACGTCATAGAATGCATCTGAGCATTACTGGTGGCCCCGTGATTAACCATGTGTGTCTAACACACCCACAGCACTAGTGTACAGGGCGTTTGCTCTCTAAGAGGATCTGTCGTGAAGAGCACAGGGACTGGTGCCTGAGGGCCTGGTCTTCCAGCCCTGCCTTCCACTGCCTAGTGACTACCCTCTTAGATCTTCAATTTCCTCCTCCAAGAGATGAGGATAATTGCAATACTTACTGATTATACTTCTGAGGCAGTTCAGCTAATATCGATGGTTATTTAGAATGGAATCTGACATCTAGTAAGCACTGCTGTTACCTCTTATTATGATTGTACCACCTGCCACTTAGTGGGAGAACAATAAATGTCAGTTCGTATTCGTATTTTATCATCTTTCTTGCCCTCTAAATATTGGTTTCTTGGGTTCTGCCCTCAGCTGTCTTCGTCCCTGAATACAGCCAATGTCGGCAGGCGCTTATTCCACTGAGCTATATCCCCAGCCCCTAGGATTACTTTCTTCTGAGGGCTGCGGGGAAACTTCTATCCCGTGGCTCTTCCTGGCAATCGTTGGCATTTGGGGCCTGATAAAACATTGTCCCAAATTCTGCCTATCTCTTCCCATGGTCTTTTCCTTATATAATTTTCTGCCTCTGTTTGATCTCTCTTGAAAAGGACACAATTAGGCCTACCCTAGTGAGCTTGTGTTGACTTGAGGAGTGGTATAAGTAGCTTATCTCCAAATTAGTGTGGGAGGGGTCAAAACTTCAACATAGGAATCAGGAGAAAGGGCAAAATTCACTCTGTAATTGAATAAACTACCTGGTAGAAATTAGTGTTTCTTCTATTTTCTTCTCCTCTCTTCCAAAAATTGGAGCACGTCATTTACCATTGCCCTTTTAGAGTCAAGTGTCATTATCTAGAGGGGATGTAAATACTTCTTGCCTCAAGCATTATAATTTCTTCCTAAGGGGTGCGGTAGCTTGTGTTGATGTTTAAACAATGAACAATTCTGTTTAAGACTAGGAAAACATGGACTTTCTATGGAAGGAAGTATAGAGTCCACTTACTGAAAGAGAGATGGAGAAAGAGAACTAAGGATGTGAGTGAGAATTCAGATGTCTTGTCCACAGAATGGGGCTTTTGTCAAATTGGAACCTTGGATGTGCTGAGGTAAAGAACAAGAAAAACTAATTATTTCAGGCAAGTAATAGGAAGGACTCCCAGGAAACCCTGGATATATATATGGATGAGATCATCCTCCTGACCTACCCGGTGTCCTTACATTATATATATATATATATTCGTGTATATATAAGTAAACATTTGGCCCTTCTGTTCATACTCTTCTGAATTTCCCCGTGGGAATCCTACTATCAAGCAGACTCAGGAGCAGATGGATGATCTGCTAAGAGGTTCTCTGGGATATGCAAAGTAATGAAGATACTCACATGATGTCAGCCTTAGATGGTCTGCCTGTGGCAAACGCTATAGATTTTATCAGAAGCCATGCGAGGGACACAAGAATAGGGCTGCGCACTGAAGAGAGAAACTTAAGGGATGCACTGATGTTAGTCAGTTTAGCTCAGGCTGTGATCACAGAAGAGCACAGATGGGAGGTCTTACATAACAGAAATTTTGTTTTCTCACATTTCTTGACATTCGAAGCCCGAGATCAGGGTGCCAGCATGGTAGAGCATGGGTGAAGCCCCTCTTTTTCATTTCTGTAGGACTGTCTTTTCATGGTGCTCTCACTTGATAGAAAGAGACAGAAAGAGGAGACAGAAGAACCAGAGATCATCTTGTTTGTCTAATACCGTGCTCATGTTAGACTAGAGTCTACTCATAGACACTCATTGACCCTAAATTACTTTATAATGCTCTTGTCTCTACTTAGAGTGACTTTGGAAATAACACTTCAACGTATACATTGTGCAGAGGTGCAGGTAAAGCTATAGTAAACATCAAGATTCTTTATGTTCAAGAAAAACTAAATCCTCATTAAGTTCTAGATTTTATAAGCTTATCCTTGCAAGGTTCTGTAGAAAGCTTATGTTATCATAGATGTCATCAAATAAGAGTGTATCTGACCACCACTACAAGAGATCACTAAGAGAGCACAGTGGGGAAGAGAAGCCTTCACTGGCAGCACGTGCTTTGTGACCTCATGCCCAATGCCTTAATTAATCTCTAAGGACTTCAGACGTTCACCTGAAAAGAGAGAAAGACTTATGCTAGAGCTATATGAGTCCATGTAACTTCATTATTTTACTCTTATGCCTCAAATTTATGATAATACTGCATACAGTAGTAATTGACATGTAATTTCGTGTTAATGTGTTTTTCAATACACTTGTTGTTGTAGTCAGGGTTTGAAAAGGAAATAGTTTAATACAGGACATATAATTTATAGGATTATTTTAGAGGAGTTAGTCTAAGAGTAAAATACAAAAGAGTGCAGGAAATCTGTCCACACACTAGAGACCCAAAGAATCCGGCTGAGGGCCTGGATCCCACTCTAATGTCCTGCACATGTTCATCTGAAGACCTGGAGCCCATGGCAATGTCCCACGCAAGTCTGCATCAAAGATCTACACTGGCAAGGCCCAAAAGTCAGTGGTGGAAGCTAGAAAGTCTATGCCAGTGGGGTGAAGTATCTATGCCAGAAGGCTGAAGGATCTGCACTGGCATCGGGAAGCAATACTCAAAGTAAGGACCTGAGCTCACCCAAAAAATACCACAGCCACCCTCAGTAACAACGAGGTCCCAAGCTCCTCTGAGGGTGAGAACAGCTGAACTCATATCGGGAAAGACGGTATAACGAGCTTCTCCAGGTGAACCAACAACCGCAACAGAACCACCAACCCCCCTTTCGCCTCCCCAGTTCTCCTTTTCACACTGTTGGTAACAGCCCCCAGGTGGGCCCTCCATACCCAGCAGCATGCTGATTCGGTTCAGCTGGGTGTTACAGGCTAACCACCCGCTGTCAATCCTCTCTACTTACCTTATTTTCCTTTGCCCTGAATAGTACATACTGTGGTAATAATTTGAGATCAAGCCTTCAGATGAAGAATTTTCGTAGCCATAATAAACACCCTTTTTTCCAAATAAAGAAACCAGCTATTGTATAAACAAATGACTTTAAGTACTTACAGTGACAAGGGGAAACACTACACAGGCAATGTTAAAGTGGTTTGTCATTATAGAAAGGCGTGTATGATATCTTACTTAGGAACTGGGATGGAAAGTTTTTAGTGTGAGATAAAAGAAAGATACAAGACTTGTTCTGGTTGATTTCATAAGACCATAGCCCAGTGAAAACCAGCAAGATTCTGAGGAAGGAACGTGTATGCAAGTCATAAGACATTCTGAGGTTTAATTACATAACTGGTAATGGTGATTTTGTTTCTCAGTCTTACATAAGCAGTGGCAGTGGTTGTTCTGATTCTCAAAGGGAAAGTAGGACAACCAATAAAATATAATTTATCACTCAGGGCACCCACTAACAGGCAAGAGACTTGGAGTATTTATCCTCCTGTCTTTCCTACGTTGGGAACATTTCTGTGATATGAGTCTCCGGCAATTCTAGCTGTGCTTTGCCTTGGCCTTATAGACTGGAAAGGTCACAAAACCATCTCAAGCTGAGACACACAGGAATCCATAGACATTCGCTCTACTCCATTCCCAAGTTAGACTGAGGGGACATGAGAGCTGAAAGGGCATTACAGCATTTTCTGCAGCATTTCAAGACAATTTTGAAAGAATTAAAACAATTAAGTTTATATTTAACTATAGATTTGAATTTATATTACCTCAAAGATCGCATAGCTTGTTAAAATCAAATCTACTTATTCAAGGTAAGTAAGAAATCAGGTCATAGTAATCATAGAATAATATGGAATGCCAATGTTATTAAAATTTAGGTCCTGGTCACTTTCAAGCAGCATGCTAACGGCCGGGGATATAGCTCAGAGGCACAGCAGCTGCCTGGCAAGTATAACATCCTGAGTTCAATTCCCAGCACCAAAGATAAAATAAACAGATTGCTATATACACAACAGAATAAAAACATCCTTTAATAATATTCCTCAAGAGAGAATGGCATCTAAGACTTAGTTAATGATACTCTTTATTAGAAGTTTTCTGAAGCATTAAGTATTACAAAACACAGTTCCAAGCTGTCTTCTAAGACTAATTAGAGAGAATGTAAGCTGAACAGATTCTAAACACTAGTTTTTCTTGCTTGTCAAATACATGTGTTGAGGTTAACTTAAGTTAAAAACGCTTCTACTTACAGTTCCAAATGTGAATGAATTTTATTCTGCTACATTTAGAAAAATTCTAGAGAAAGTATATTTTAAAAATCAGATTCAAATTAAGCTCAAGGGAAAAATTACTAACTCAAGACAAATCTTGAGAATCAGAACACAAAGACAAAACTTCCGATAATTAACATTTATTACAATAATGAATATTTTAACAAAAAGTGGGTAATAAAGCAAATGCATTTTATGAAAGTCTTATAACTAAAACAGATCTATAAAAATTAGAAAGTAGGTCAACCTTGTGTCGATAAAAAGACTAAAATTAAAGAAAAGATCGTAACAAAAAAATCAGAATCCATAGAAAATATTGACAGGCAAATCTGAAATATTCTGACCTTATGTGATTCTAAGAATTTGTTTAGAGCTTGTATATTTAGACTGCAGGACTTTCATAAATATTAATATATATATATATATATATATACACACAATGAATCAAATACTTAAGATAGCCAGGTTTTCCCGAACTACCTCATGGTTGCCTGCTTTCCCTATGCATACTCAGAAATCACAAAAAACAGAATGGAAATAATAAAAGGGAGCACCCAGTTTTCTTCTTGTCTTTTCCTAGTCTTAGTTTATAAAAAATATTGGATATACAACTGGATTCTGAACAAAGTCAGTGGATGCATAAAATTCTACCCACAGAAATGGAGCATGTGTCTTACACTGTTAATAATGATTCATTTTTGCAAATATCAAAGTCTTGTGCTACTATTGTGCAGACCAGATAGCATACATATATCTCCTATTCTCAATAACTACTAGGAAGACAACAATACACAATGTATTAACTATTGTAAATGTCCTAATAAATTGTTTTGAAACTTGCTTTCATTGTTATGTTTATCTTTTTTTTTTAAAGGAAAGAACAACTTGGATTGGGGAAAGGAGAAAAGGAAGGAAAATATTATTTATATACATATATATATATAAAACATATATATAATATCTAAGATAGCTATACCACTAATTTCTAGTGATTTATTGAAACAGTTAATGTTTAATCATTTGATCAATCTTTCATTCTTATATCTAGTAATCTGAGCAACTTCATTGAGGATAACAACATGTAATATAACAACCATTGTTAATTTCCTCTCCTCTTATCTTGAAATTCTGTATTGTTGTTAATATATTTGTATTGTTTAAAAAATATATACATATATATATATATATATTTGTATTGTTTTGCTTTTGCCTTTGCTGTTATTTTGTTTCTCTTTTCTCTTTAAATTAAAAAAAAGGCACATTATTTAATGGAATAACCATGACCCTGAAAGTCCGCATGTAGAAAAACGTATTTTTCGACATGAAGTAGATGAATGTCTTTGTAAAACTACATCAAGATTGACACCTCTAATACAAAAATATCTAAATGAATTAATAGATTTAAAAACTTGAATACTAATTGGCCTAAATTGAAATAGAAAAGACCTTTAGACAGATTTAAAAAGAGGTGGGGCAAAGGCAAAAGGAACCTTTGTCAATGATGTCCAAGGGCAAACTTTTTTTCTAGCAAGAAGACAGCTCTCACAGAGGCAAACATGCCTGCTCATGTACAGATACCTCAGTATATCACACAGAACAACACCCAAGCATCTCACACAATATTCAAATATCTAGGTTTTAACAAAAACGGAAATCAGAGAAGCACTAGGTGCATGAGCAAAAATTTGATGATGTTTATTCAGGATCTTTTCCTACTTTGAGCTTCTGTTTTGTGTGCCTGTTTTAACAAACCAGAGGTAATCTGATTGATAGTTGACCAACCACTTGATTTTGGCCTAATCAAAGGGATAATTCCTCTCCATTTAGATTTGGATATAGAGCATGAATCACATAATGCACTGCCTTTAATCTACTCAGTCCAAGACAATAAGCACAATATATTATATCAATGTTCTCTAGATTCCTTTACGAGATGGGGATAGTTTCCAGAAAAAGTGTCATAATTCATTCAAAGATGTTCTAAAACTTTTTACATTGGTAAGACTTACAATGTATCCATTTTTTTTGTCTCTATAGTGGTTTCATATTACTTTAGTAATATAATTACAATACCAGTGATCAGTCCCACTGCAGTGAATTTTTCATCTATAAATTTTCTTCCTGATGCATTCACATGAGTAGGAGCAGAGGTGGCCTTTTTCTTTGCATATTTCATGTATTGGTAAAAATATCTTTAATGAGTGACAGTGACAGTTAATAAAATTGGAAACTGCATTCACTTGTGACATCATAATAACATGCATATCATCCCACATGCTCTTTTACAATTTAACAGACCTCCTATCCAGGATTTGTGCTAGGGTTGAAAACTGTTCTAACCAAAGGGATATGAAAAACAAATGATGATTTGTGATTTCTTCCAATATCAAGTTATTGAAAAGACAGAGCTTGAAGAATCTCTCTCCCTCTTGGGAAACGTTCTTCAGACAGCAGCCAAACCTTAGTAAGGAATACCACGGGATGTAATCAGGATATATGTGCATAATCCAACAAACAGCTACAATCTAAGCTAACAGCCAGGTGTGAGCAAAAGAACCATTACATGAGTCCAGCAATAAGCTCTGTGTCCTCCAGCTCAATCCTTAGACACTGGGGAGCATGGAAAACCATCTTCTCAGTGTTTTGCCAGAATTTCTGACCCACAAAATCCTGGAATGTAATAAATAATGATTATTATTTTAAGCCACCAAGGTTAAAATATTGTATTAAACAGTAATAAATTCATCCATACTTGAAAACTGATATCTGTGTTAATACTAGGTGACTGTGCATCAGTACAATCTAGCATACTGCCTTGTAGAAAAAAATCCTAGAAGTATATGAAGTTAGGGAAAATGCATTTATAATTGAAAAAAAACTTGTTTGAAACCACTAAAAGTAACTTCCTTCGACGCGAGGCAATGTATCTAGTTACTATGTAGCTGTCATGTTTTTGTTTGTGGTGTTAAAAATGCCTTTTTATATCCACGTTTTATTTTGTACCCACTGATGATATGTAAATGATATTCTAATTCATTTTATATTGCAACACTCCAATTAATGAACACTATTCAATTCCCATATTCTATAGAAAACATGTCTAATTCTTCCAATTTTCTTTATATCAAATAGACTTTGTCTTACATCTTCTCTTATCATTTCTTTCCAGATAATATTGCTGATTTTTTTTAAAAGAATATGAAGTTTGGATATAATATACTGGCTATTTACAGAATGAGCTGTCCAGCAAAGAGCATATTGATTACCAGGGATTTTATAAATTACTGGATATTAATTCAGTCTAGAATTATGTCAACTTTCCTACCCAGGATGCAAATCTCAATCTGATCATACTTTCTTTTGTTTAAAAAGCATAAATCTATTGTTCACATAGAGAGTTATCCTCAAAGATCTATGCAAGGGTTTATAAGTTTTCTTTTTATTATATTTTAATCTGATCCACAGTATGCAATAATACATTTTTATAAATGTATATGTATTTATGTGTAGACTAGGTTAAGATACATTGGAATGTAATTATTGAATAATTATTATGGAGTATATTGCACAATGCACTGGCCACTCATCTCAAGGATCATGGCATCAATATGATTGTATAAAATTTCATCAGTGTCAGTGGCAAAAAATGTAAGTTGGACTCAATGAAAGAGACAGTGATATAATGAACTTTATCTTTACCTTTGCATTGATGCTGACTACTCAGCATCATTTCGGGGTCTATTCAAACTATCACAGAGGAGCTGGGGGTATAGATCAGTGGAATAAGCACCTGCCTACCAAGCTCAGGGTCCTGAGTTCAATCCCCAGTACAGCCAAAAGAAAAAAAAAAAAAAAAAACGAAGAAAATGTTTGGGCTGGGGATATAGCTCAGTGGAATAAGTGCCTGCCTAGCAAGCACAGGGTCCTGAGTTCGATCCCCAGTACTGCCAAAAAAAAAAAAAAAAAACAAATCAAACTATCACAGAGACCTCATCAAACTTACATATTCACAAATTTGCATGCAAATATTAAATGACTTTATTTTAAATGTGCAGCTTGTGACCATAGAAACCCCAGCTCCATTGGTGCATGTAAAGAAAGTCTAATCTGAGGGGTTTGTTTTATCCCTTGAAAGTTGAGATGTGTTCCCAATCTGCAGGGTTGCCTTTACTAAAGAGCTAGAAAAGTATTCCAATAGTCCTCAAGCAATCAGTACCAGAGTTTCTGCTGTACATTTTAACATTTAATTACATGTAGATATATGTACACATATGAACACATGCATAGGCATTTTGCAGATATCATTTTGTGTATATATATACATTATATTTTCTATATTCTATATTTCTATTTATATATATATATATAATATGCAATATCTGCCCACAGTGTGGATTGTCACTTAGATTCACCCAGTGATTTTAATTCATCCAGAGCATTTGCATGCCTTTTAGTGATTTCTTCACACATATTTTGCTTTAATATATTCTAGTAGTTATTTTAGCATAATAGTATGCACTCCAAATACACTCAGTGCATAAAGTCATTACATTGATGAATTTAAATTTCCTTTTAAGAATCCCCTTTGAAAGGCTGTGACATTTGTTGTTACATTGATGAGAAAAATCTGGACTATTAATTGAAACTTCAGTGCTACCATTTGGAACATCTCTGTCCTTTACTCACATTTTAAAAGGATTTTCTCTATTTTTATAATCTTTTATAGCTATTGATATTAAGAAATGAAGATAACTTTTGCACAACAAAACATTATTACATCTTTTTTAATAAGGTTCTATCTGACTACTAAGTTCAATTTCCTTTAAAATTTCTAAATGAAATATTTAAATGGAATTAAAGTGTTTGTTAGTAAAGAGTCACTAAGTGGATCCAAATGAATTACTGATATAACTAAGCTTTAATTTTTTGAATTTAGCTACAGTTGCCATAAACACATGCAATGGTTTTATTTTTTATTCTATACGTTAACATAGCAGGGTGGTTCTTCATTCATTAGGACAGGTTTTACATTGTGCCCAGGGAATGATATTTATTAAGTGCCTGCATTTTCTTTAAGCTGGACGCCCAGGCCCAAGGAGGGATTTCAGTTTTTGGGAACTGTCAAAAATGTCTTAATAAATAAATAAATATAAATGTAAATATATAATAAATTATTAATAATAAATAAGTCAGAATTCAGAAGTAAAACATTTACCCTTTTTATGGTATTACATTCATTCTTGAGTGAAAAATGCTTTCCTCGAAGGTAGCAGAGACAATTGACAAAAAGTAACTTTGCATTGGTAGAATACTATGTCTTAATAGCTTTGGGGATTGTCAGTTTCATAAAAGCCCATGGAAAACTTCTGCCTCTTCTGAGCCATAGGAATTAGACCTGGGCATCTCGCTTTTAGAGTGACATTTCCTTTGATGTACAATGAAAAAGCCTGGGGAAGCACAGCACTTGGTCAGTCATAGTCCTCTTCCCGGGGCCACCAAGATTGCCAGAGGTCACTGTTGTTGCCTAGTACATCAGTGGCTTTTCTGTTAATTTCTACAGAGAGCCAAAAGAGAGACCGCTCGTCACTAAGAGAACATAAATAATATAAAAAGATGAAGAGAAGCATGAAATTCGCTTCTGACTGATTTTATCTAAGGTTGTGAAAAACAAATTTATACTTGTTAGTATTTTTTTCCCTTTTCAACATAAACTCATACATAACATATCTCACTACCTTGGGTAAGGGGGTTACTTGCAGCTACGGCCTTTCCTTGTGTAAAATATTAATTACCAGTGTAATGTTCCAGTCTAGCATGATAGATATGATTTAAATGTTATGAAATCTCATCAGTCATTTTCATGTGAGTATTTTTTTATTCAGATATATTTGTATCTTTTACAAAGATCCTATATATTCATCTAATGGCACACACTGTTCAGTAAATTTATAGTATTAGAAAAAACACTGCTATAGTATAAAAGATATGTTACAGAAAGAGAACTATATTCCTTATTTATTAAAGTGTGAGATTGAATAAGTAAATATCTACTTTATTTCATCCATGCATGTCTAATTTTGGGTTAAATTATATCAAAACAAAATTTTATATATATTCTTCCTTAATGAATTTTAGCTAAATTTTCCATAATTTAGTAAAGTTAACAAAGGACATAGCCAATTTTTACAAAATTATTTGTAAAATCCATTCACTAAGAATGTCTGGCAATCTACTAAATGCAGAGCATCGATGTATTCCACTACTTCACGGATGACTAAAAAAATATTTTCCTCTTCTTTAATAAAAATCAAATTTGAATTTAGAATTAGAAAATATGGTTGTAATCCTTTTCTTTATTATCTATTACCCTGGACAAATAACTTTAAAATACTGACTTATTTGATCAAATTAAATATCAGATATTTTCACCATATGTGGTGGATATAAACATCATATGAGATAATATATAACATGGCAGTCAATCGGAGAAAACAGAAATACTTTTGATTGATTTGGTACATGTTATGGTGGCAGGCCCCACATCTTCTTACAAATTTACATTCATATAATCTTAACTTCATTCTTTTTGAATATAAGAAAAAGCTAAATCTAACAGAGCTGGATTCATGCTGCCTCTGATGTTTTCTTAATTGTTTCTTTCAAAGAAATTCGGTATTCATATCCCTTCCATAGGCATGTTATAAATGTGGACTGTCCACTCTGGGGGAAAAACGGTGGTATCATAATGAACTCTAATTGTGAGTAATCCCTTTGAATATTCTTAGAAAACTGCCTGTAATTACATGAAAGATCATAAGGCATCTTGGGGCCTTTAGCAGCTGCTTCCTGTCATCATGTCAGTCCTTGAAATTAGAAAATTTTACATTCAAATGGATTTGATCACACGAGGGTGTAGCAAAACCAGTGGAGACTTGGATAGACTTCATCAACGGCCACAAGGTGAATTTCATTTTTTCATTCTTGCTACAAAATCCTGCCCAATTAGAGGCCAGACAGGCAGTGACCCACAGACCTAGCATACCATGCCTCAGCCTGATGACATATGTGAAAAGTATATTACAATCTCCCAAAGTTGAATTTAACATAAATATCAATTGAGAAAAATAATGTTTTTCCAAATGTGATGAAAAATTCTTAAGCAAATTATATTTCCAACTTCACAGCGTGAGGCAGGACAGTAACAGGCAAGTTAGATTAACTTGTGAATAATCTAAATTCATCCAGGTTTAAAAACAAGCCAGCAGCTCAGTGAGACTATATATAAGAAAGTATTGGCAAATGCATATAACTACAAAAACCTTTGATTGCCATGTGCTATATCAATCTGTCTCATGTCAATTTAACACACCAATCCGTGTGACTGAAGTCATTAAAGTGAACATGTCCATCAATTCTGGTCCCATCCCCTTAATGACCCCAGCCCAAACTTTCAACAGCTGTACTTGAGTGAGATTCTAATGGAGAAAATGCCCATACTACAGGCCTTTGCTACTGTGTATGCTAAAAGTTATGCGCGAGCATGGTGAAGATTAAAGAGGCTTGAGTTCCATTTTTTCAGTTGAGCTTTAATATGGGATTCTAACTTTGTAGCTTTGTTTTTAATTGAATTTCGTGATTTTTAAGTAACAGAATATGTACCTTCAGTTTAATATCAAAAAATGAATATAAAGAGTCAAATGCATTAACTTTAATATAAAGAACAGAGATTGTCACTTTAATCCACCCTTTAACATAGTGCGGCATGACCTTTGTCTGACTGTCACTATGAATGTGAAAATAGTTATGCATTAATTACCATGTATACACAGAAATTTACCATTTGATGTCATCCTATTGATATGAGATTTGAAAGTTAAAAAATCAAAACCTATACCTCATCTTCAAATAAGTCATGCCAAACCCAACCATGACATAAAGGCAAACCTAATCTCATTATTTAGGTAAGTCCAAATCCTATAATGTAAGAACATAAAAGACATTTGGAACCTCTCATGGGGTTTCCTTTGGGTAGAATTTAGTGCTCTTCTAATAAATTTCATATTAAATGAGAATTTCTTGTTTGATCACTTGAAATTCAAACCTTTGCAGGTTGGTTGTTATAGATTGATACATCATGAGTTGAGGTCCGCAGGTTGTATTTGAAGTGGCAGAATATGGCTAACTTATTCTTACACACTATTTTTGCTTAGGTAGATTGGCCCAGTTTTCTAATGCATATTATGACCTATATTAGCAGAAAATCTGCAGTTCTGTCAAACCCTTCCTAACCAGCTTAGACAAATGGGAACAAGTGATCTTTGCTATAACAATTTAAGGTAGTTCTTGTTTATGTGTCAGCGATAGAGAGATGATTGGAATGCCCTTTCCCTGAACATGTGGGGCAGAATTCCATGAGTTTTTGAATATTGCCACCGAAACAATAATTATCTTCAACTCTGCCTTCCTTTTCAACCATGAAGTGCTGTTTTCTGCTTGGACTTGAGTAAAAGCACAATGTTAAATCCTCTACCCCCCCAGAAAAACATAATCCATTTATTTCTCAAGCTAGTCTTGCAGATGTTGGAGGTATCATTAATGTTCAATGGCCTAAGTTTTTATATTAAATTTGAATCACCTAAGGGATAAAATGTGCTCCAAATTGCACTTTGGGAATTTGCAAAGGCGTACTAAATTGAAAACTATTGAAATGATGCATCTGAAATGTAAAGAAGAAGACAAATTGTAAAGGTTAAGTATTTGAGTGGGCTGTCAAAAGTGAGATCTTTACCACAGCATCCTTGGAGGTACCTGAATGACAGTATCTGTCCAGGACACGTTTGCAGAAAGACAGGAAGGTCAATAAGAAAAGAAATAGAGACAACAGTGAGGGGAGAAACTGAGGAAGAAGGTCACCGGTGCTAGGCCTAGCTCAACCATTTTTCTGAATCTGTTCAGAGCTTTGGCCATGATGACAGCTGAGAATGAGGATGAACTGTCAGTCCTCTTAAAACAACAGCATGAAAGCTCTGACCACATAGTGAGAAAAACCCCTGAAAAATGTGCAAAACCCAGATAGTTTTATACCGGAAGATGGTGTCTGGTCTACCAAACAAGGGGTAGTATCACTAAAATAAGATAGGGTAAAAATATTTTCAGGATCCACAGAAATAGACGGAATCGCTTAGGATGCAATGAAACATGAAATCCGATTGAGCAGACTAGCATAGAGCTGCAGATTCTCAGTCAAACCCAGGATATGTGCAGAACACTCAAAGGGTGCAGTCTGCAGTCACACAGGTATAAAGTTACCTGAAACCGTCTGGAAATTCTTCAAGTTTGAAAAGGCACCTAGTTTTATTCACACTCAGCTCCGTATATTTGGTGCCCAGTCCTGAGAATGAGCTTCATGCCTACAGGGATAATGACATCAATACCCATCAACACAGGAAAATCAATTCCAGCAAGTCCTGGTAAGGCCAATGGGACCTACTAGTGTTTATACTAGGAAATCAGAGGACATCCCACCTCGTCCTTATCAGGAAATCTGTTTGAACAAATACCCCCCAGCATCCTTCATAATGATACATTTTTTCCTTTATAGTATCATTCAAGCCTGGAGAGATTTACAAAGGAGGATAGAAATTGGTGCTATTACAAGATAAAAAAGTATAAGAAATTTTCATATTTAATAATTCTGATATGTGTATTGTTGAAGAGAATTACATCTGTGAGACTTAAAAGACAACTGTCTTACTTGAAAAATTAACTCAGACTTGACGTCATGGAACACATTTTATACAAATGACAAAATACTTTTTCAAAAACCTAGGAATCACCTTATTTGCAAATTAATCACATTTGCATTCCTTTAAAGTAATTGTTCTTATTTTGTACATTTAGAGATTAAATGCAAAAGGAAAGTGTGGACATGAATTTTAAAAGTATTTTTAAAGTATTTTATTAAGTCACAGGTTCTGGAAAACAAAGTTATTCTTTGAAAATCTTTTGCAAACATACACAAAAAGAACATGAAGCAATGTAAATTCACAGTACTAAATACCTAGAAAATGTAAGTAATTGTATGCATTCATTCACCCATTCATTTAACAAATATTCATTCAGCAGAGTTGTAGGTATATAAGAATAGAAAACACACAACTGATCATATCCTGATACTACACTGGTTTGAAAATTTAACAGTAACCATGACCATTCCTAAAGGATAAGGAACACACGTTCCATGTTGCTAAGAATAATTTAAACAAGTAAAATGTAAAAAAAAACAACTCACATTTTAATCTATATCTATTGTGCTTCGATGGTTACTAACAGTCCTCCTTTACACTTTTGGTATTTGGAAGATAGATTATGTCAAGCAGTGGTAGAAAATTAATTCAACTAAGTAATTCAATTTAGCAATTGCCACAACTATACACACTTTATAATAACCTGGGGTATGTCTTTCCATCAGAATATGAATCACTAATGTAATTTTAAATGTTTTTGGAGCAACATTAAAAAGAATTAAAATAAGAAGTTAAAATAGACTATAATAATATGCTTTATTTAACAAAGTAGATTCAAAGTAATATCTTTTGTACTAGTTGATTTTTTTATTAAGTGTATTAGTACAATTTAGATACACAAAATGATCATATTTGTTGTAGGGAATTTGTACCTATATGTGATATATCTAGATTCTACATTTTTCCCAATTCTTCCTCTCCCTTCAAACACTTTTTCACTGCTAATTTATGAAGTTTTATTTTTATTTTATCCTTCTTTTATCACTTATTTAACATTTTTTCCTATTTCACAATACCTATTATACATTTTGGTCCTTATTTACACTTTCAGTTTCTCACACCAAAAAAACACAGTGTGATATTTACCCATGTGTAACCAATTTATTTCACTTAATAGTATGGTCTCGAGGTGCATTCATTTAGCTAGAAATGTCTACAGTTTATCCTTCTTCATGGTTGCATAGTACTCTATTTTTTTTTTAAACCCACGCCTTTTTTATCCATTCACCAATTTATTACTATATGGGTTTTTTCCAAGATTTAGCTACTACAAATTGTGTTGCTATAAACATGGTATACAGATATCACTGTAGTGTGATGTTTTTAATTCTTCCAGGAAGTACCCAGAAGGAGAATAGCTGGCTCTAATTTTCATTGTTTGAAGAACCTCCACACTGATGTTCACAGTGGTTGTACCAGTATACAATCCTATCACAGAGGAAAAGAGTTTCTTTTTCCCCACAGTTCCTCCAGCACTTTTTATTAGCTGACTTCTTGAAAATAGCTCTTCTTTTTGGAATGAGATGGGATCTTAGCATTGTTTTAATTTACATCTCTCAAAAAGACTATTGATCTCAAACATTTTTTCATATATATAAAAATATATATATATATATGTATATTGGCCATTTGTATTTCATTCTCTGAGAAGTGTGTATTCATCCCAGATTCTCATTTTTGGATTGGATTTTTAAATATAGGGGGAATTTTTCAATTCTTTATATATTCTAAATATTAGCCATTTATCAGAGGGACATTATCTAAAAAAGATGTCTCCCTTTGTGGGTTCAGTTTTCACTGTATTGATAATTTCCTTTGCTGTGAAAAACTTTTTCATTGCTCTGGCTTAATGTTTCCAGAATGATATTAAAAGGGAGTGATAATGGTAGACATCCTTATCTTGTTCCTGATTTAGAGTGAAATCTTTCAATTTTTGACCACTGAGTACGATATTGGCTATTGTTTTGTCATAGATGACTTTTTTCAGATTGAAGTAAAGACAATTTATTCCAATTTTCTGTAAGGCTTTTATCAGGAATGTGTATTAGACTTTATCATTTTTTTTCTGTGACTAATGAGATGATCATGTGATTTTTGTCTTTGGCTCTGTTGATATGGCATATTACAGTTATAAATTTGTGTTTGTTGAACCATCCCTGTATCCCTGGGATGAATCCTATTTGGTCATGTTGTAAAATCTTCTGGATGATTTGCTGAATTGTGTTTGTCAGTATCTTATTGAGAACTTTTGTATCTGTGTTCATTAGGTTGATTGGGCTATAGTTTTCTTTTTTTGGTTTGGTCCCTCTCTGGATTTGGTATTAGGGTGATACTTGCTTCTGGGAATGAATTTGGGAATGTTGCTTCCCTCTTAATTTCATTAAAGAGTTTCATCAGTCATGATACTGGATCTTCTCTAAATTTCTTGGAGAATTCAGCAATGAATCCATCATGATCTGGGATTTTCTTTTTTGGTAAGTTTTTAATTACATCTTCAATTTCATTGACTTATATTGGATGATTTAGAATTTTTATATCTTCTTGATTCAAACTTGTTGACATATGTACCTAGGAATCTGTCTATTTCTTCTGCTTTCCATATTTTTAGAGTAAAAGTTCTCCAAGTAGGTTTTAATGATCTGGATTTTCACAGCATCTGTTGTGATTTTATCCTTTTCATTCCTAATTGCATGAATTTGAATCTTTGTGATCCATTGGCTGTGCAGGAGGGTATTACTTAACTTGTTTATGCAGTTTTTTTTTTTAGTTTCCTTTGCCATTGACTTCCAATTTCATTGCACTATGATCAGATAATATGCATAGGATAATTTCAATTTCTGTGCATTTACTTACGCTTATTCTGTGGGCTAGTATATGCTCTGTTTTGGAGAATTTCTCATGTGAAAGTGAGAACAATGTGTATTTTGATGTTATGGAGATGGAACAACATCAAGTCCATTTGTTCTTAGATTTGGTTTAGTTCTGATATTTCTTTGCTAATTTTTTGACTAGCTGATCTGTCTATTAGTGAGAGTGGGGTATTAATGTCCCCCATTGTAATTGTGTTAGTGCTTATTGCATTTTTCATGTCTGTTTTCTTGTTTGTTTGTTTGTTTTGTTTTGTTTTGTTTTTGAGATAGGGTCTCACTATGTAGTTCAGGCTACCCTTGAGCTTAATTTGTAGCCCAGGTTGGCCTTGAACTTAACAATCCTGGTGCCTCAACCTCCTGAGTACTTTATGTCTGTTAATATTTGTTTTATGTAGTTGGGTGTACCACTATTTTGTGCATATCTATTTATAATTCTTATCTCTCCTTTTTGTGGTTTTCTCTGAACAAGTATGTAGTGATCTTTGTGTCTTTTGATCCTTCTTGGTTTAAGTTCACATTGTCTGCAAATAACATAGTTATCCTACTCTTTCTGGGTTTCCAGTTGCATGGAGCATTGTTTTCTATTCCTTGACTTTCAGTATATGAATTTTTGGGTTAAATGCATTTCTTCAAGGCAGCACATTGTTGTAGCTCAGTTCTTGGTCCATTCTGTTGGTCTGTTTCTTTTGATTGGTGAATTGAGGCCATTTACATTGATGGTTATTACTGGTATATATTGGATTATCCTTTCATATTAATTTCCTGTTGTTGTTGTTACCCTGTCTTTCCCCTCTGTTTAAGTGCTGGCCCTATCTGTTTGCTTCTTTCTGTTAGAGTACTTAGAATTGTGGTCCTACTTAGTCTCTTTCTAAAATATCCTTCAGAGGATTTTGGAGAGCTTGTTTGTTGGACATCGGTTTCTTCAGTCATTTGTTGTCATGGAAGAATTTTATTTCTTCTTTGATTTTAAAAGATAATTTTGCAGGGTATATCAATCTATGTTAGAGGTTGTTTTATTCAAGGGCTTGAAATACTTCCCTCCAAGCTCTCCTTGGCTCAAGGGTTTGTGTTAATAATTCTGCTGTGATTCTAGTGGGTTTTCCTTTGTGGGTGATTTGTTTCTTTTCTCTAACTGCTTTTAGTATTCTGTTCTTGTGGTGAATTTCTATAACCTTGATTATTATATGCATTGGTGTAGATTTATTTTGGTTATGGCTATTTGGAGTTCTGTATATATCATTTACATGTTAAATTCTTTATCCTTTTTGGGGAAGTTTTCTGCAATTACTTCTGTGAAGACGTTTTTATGGTGTTTGTGCTATCTCTGGCTTTCTCTTTGACTCATCAGTCTTGTGCTGTTCTTCCTTGCTTCAACTTGCAGCTGTTGGATTGATTTTTCATGGTTGGTATTTTTAACATATCTTCATTTTGTGGTCACTAACCTCAATCCCATCTTCTATATCTGATAGTCTATCTTTGCCATCATTCAGCCTGTTTTGTATACTTTCAATTATAATTTTGATCTCCTAGATATGTATTTAGATCTCTTTTATGGCTTCCATTTCTTTCCTACTTTGGGCATTTATGATTTCCACCATTTTTCTAAGACTCTATGTTTTTATCTGTGTCTACTGTAGATTAGTTGGGCATATCTATCCTTTTGATTGTCATTACTTTTTACCTGAATGAATTTTTCTATAGCTACCTCTATTTGTTTTTTAACTTCTGCTACTATCATTTCAGAAAGTTCTAGTATGTGGCTTATGATTTCTTCTCTCTCATTGTGCTCAGGATTTGTTCTGTGTACACTGGAGGTCCTGGGTTGCATTTTACTTCTGTGTCTTGCATTTTCAATTTCTATTTTTTATTTTGTTTCATTCACTATGTTCTTGTTTATAAATTTCTGGTGGTTGATGGCTTTATCACTAATATCAAGGCTAACCTAGGAAATGACTTTTCCTCAGAGATGTCTTCTAAGTGTAGGTGGTTCTGGGTCTTTTGTTGTTTGCAAATCCTGCTTTCCAAATTTATTAAGGATGATAAATTGCTATCTATTTGCCTCTATATCCCATTCTTTGGTACTGAATGATGGTGATGTTTATTACCCCAAACAATCACAGAGTTGTCATAAAAGGAAGAAAATCTGATTACAAATTGTATGACATCTTGGCTAAAGTAATACAATTCATAATAACAATAGTATCAAGCACAGTGTAGGAACTGAAAAACTGTAGTAATTATTAATTTGGTACCTTAAACTATAGGTGCAAGCTCTACAGATTATATATATATATATATATATATATATATATATATATATAATGCAACATATACAGGTACTTGTATGCAATGAGTTTTCTTTCAGTAAATTAATTTTATCCTGTCTGGGGCCTAATTAAAGTTAGCGGACCAGAGAGATGGATGAAGACAAATATAGAAGAAACAAGTTCATAAGGCAAAGTATGATCATCCAAGATTTGGGAAACTAAAGCAGAGTTCAGCAGAGAAAGAATGAAAGAAAGCAAAAGAATATTGTAGTGAACTAGAAAGAGAAGAAACTATGTTTACTCACATGAAAATATCATAAAATCAAAAGAGCTGAAGGAAGAGAAAAAATGAATGGAAAAAACAAAAATCAAGATAAAAACCTAAATAGTGAAAAAAAGCAAAAGTAAAGTAAAAGAAAAACAAGAGAAAAGCAAAACAAAAGAATACCCCAACCATACTGAAAAAGGAAACCTACTCAAACAAAAAAGAAAAATGAAAACAGTAAAATTCCTCTCGTGTTCAGAATTTTGTGGTAGTATCCAAGTCAGATCCCAGAATGTGCTCTGTAACCCCACCAATTTTGTGGTAGGATTTGTGCAAGTTGTGGGGTTGATCTTGGGCTCTGGATATGGGGATAGGCCTCCTCTTCAGCTGACACTTTGAATGTCCATCTCTCCTTGCTGTGTTGTCTCTAAAGCAGTTTCCCTATTGCTGTGGTGCCCTAGGGTAAGGAAAGTCCAAGGTCGCTCCCAGAGTCCTGTACAGTTGGCTCCTTCCAGAACTTGCACAGCTTCCTCTGCCTTACATTATCTTCTTTTACATTCTGGCCGTAAAAAGGAGAAGTGCCCTTGTTCTGCTGCTGGCCAAGGCTGCAAGCTGTTTTCCTATTGTAGCACTGGGCCCAGGCAGCCACCAGACAGGAGTCTTCATGGACTCCACTCCTTCCTCTCAGCAGAATTCCCCCCAGTCTGTATCTCAGCTTCCAGTAGTCCGCCGTGACTGGATAGCTCTTCTCTTCTTCCACTCCAGGAAGCAACCTGGGATTGTTCTGCTGTTGGGGTTTTTGCTGAATGCTATTACTTAAAATGTCACCTCTGCCAGCACAGTTCTCTTCCCCATGTCTATGTGCAAAACACAGCATCAGTTCACATCACTCACCAACTCGGCAATCAGCGTCTCACCACTGACACACTGGGGAACTCTGGGCCTGCTCCTCCAGGATGCGCTGGGGCTCAAAGTAGTGTCTTTTCAGTGCATTATACTAACCCTTTTTAAAATACTCAGTAGGCACATCTGACTTCGCTAATGCATTTCACAGCACAGAGTGAAATTCTTGCTTTCCTGCTCTGACTTTCACCTGTATATCACCAGTTGCAACAAATAGAAGATCCTTTTCCAATGACTGAAACCATAAATATCCTCTCATCTGTTGTTTTCCATTGATAGAAAACTTTTCTGTGGCTGTAAGAATTAACTACATTTTCAGAAGACCTTGCTGCTCAAAACAGCTTCTAAAGGCATGCTGTGTTTTGTGAATCATGCCTTCCATCCGATTCAGGATGAAATACAACGTGGTTAGCACTGGAATGGATGAGGTTGTGAGGGTCTCCTGGGTTGAAGGAGGCTTACAAACTCAGCAGACTGGAGGTGTATTTTCTCATTATGTTGCTAATTTCTTCACAGAACAGTGATTCCTTCCATCACTGTAGTTACAGGAGCATCTGGGCTTACGTTGCATTCCTCTAAGTACACCCTGTATCGATGGATTTTTATTTCTGTGAACATGAACAATGTCTAGTTTCTGGGAATGCTGTGGAACAAAATGTTTTAGGAACATTTAACATAACCTGAACTACAGGCTCCAAAGATGATTCAGAAGGAAGGAACTGGAATTAACTAATGTCAATATTTCTCCTCATGCCCTGATCTGCACATATGAGTTCCCGTAGTATCTGAGGACCAACTCTGTTAAAATGAGCTTTTTCAATCAGTTTCAGACCCACATGAGTTCTTGTTCTGGTGTGCGAATGTGGTTAAGTAATATTAATTTATCTGATTGCAGTTCCTTCTGGGTCACAGTGGGAATATTGTCAAATTCAAGAGGCTTTTGTGGGATTTAGTAGATTTGTATTCTCACAATTTCCTTTAGAATGTAGAATACATAGAGTTTCATGTGTGTGCATCTGCTATTCCTCCTCTCTGTCCCACCTCCTGTGGATAGCCTATTTTGTTATTGTTCAGAAAATGTTTATTGATCATTTATTACATGACATACTGTGCCTCTTACTGGGAAATTATTGTTCAAAACAGATTTAGTTTCTTCCTTCATGGAATGAATACACATACAACTGTATCCCTAAGACAGAAGGATCTATATGCTCTACAAAAATAATATATTATAAGTGCTTGCAGGGTCACTGCAAAACATTTTCTGAAATGAATACATATTAGTGAACATAAAAAATGTAAAAATCTCACCATGCCCTGCAGCCGCTCTTCCCTGTACTATTAGAACAGAAAAGAGCCAACAATATCTCCTGTGTCTGAAGTGGTTGTTTCAAGTGGTGACATTAGTGTTGGTGCGATGACTTCCACTGAAGTGCAGCCAAGGTGCAGTCAGGAACTCCCTTTATGGATGATGCCAAAAGTGACCAAGGAAAGTCATGACCTTTTGCTCATCTCAGAATTTAAGTAGCAACACTCATGTTTGTGGTCAATATTAATGATGGTCAATGAGAGCAGGAAGAACCTATCCTCAGGTGGTTTCTGCTAGCTTTTTAGGAGCTCAGTGGACAAGTGGTCACCTGATTCCGACATAGGAAACAATATAATTAAAATGAAAGGAAATACTTAACAAAAGTAATGGGAAAACACTCTGGGAATGGTACAAGCCTTGATGTTCCCAAGGAAAAATAGAAATTTAGTGACATGCGATGATTTTCAAGATGGTATTCCTTATAGATATACAGCTAGGCCACACCCTTATCTTAAACATAGATGTCTTCTTTGAGTATAGGGAATCTGAATAAGATTTCACTTGCAAAAAAAAAAAAAATACTGCATACCTACAGTTCTACAAGCAATGAACCCTGCAAGCCCAGATGATGGCTAGGTCATAGTCATCATGCTAGTCTAAAAGGCTACATTTTAATGAAAAGAAGCAGAAGAACCTTTTGACCAACCTTCTTTTGAATTTGTAATTATTCTTAACTAACAGCTAATGAGAGGAAGTCATAAGCCCCTCATTAATCTAATTTAATCATTGTGTGAATTGCTTCAAGTGAATAAAAATACCCACCAGCACACTGTGGAAAGTGGTTAGTTCTGTACGGGTAGGTATTCATTAAGCAAACACGAAGCTGTCTGTGCTGGAGTTCCTCCAGGGTGAGGTGTGACTTGCCCCTTAAGTCAAACTTAATTATTTAATGGGGCAATTAAAATAGTGTATGTTTTAGATTATGATTTATGAGGTATGAAGTTACAGTACTGTATAGCTATGTATCTAGCAAAGCTTCTTTGTGTCCATAGTGGGTAATTAAATTCTCTCATAATTTTTCAGGCCAAGGTAAAGATGAAAACTTATTTAGCCTTCTGAAAACAGGAGTCATTTCTTTTGAATATTCTTAAATGTTCATCTGTTTAATCTTTCATTTTTATCTTCATGCAGCAATATCGCCTGTTTTTTTAAAAGGTCTTAATTAAGCTATGGGAAATAAATGAGCCACGTCTTTCTGGAAGAACAAATCAAATGATAAATTTACTTTAAAGTTGGACTAAACAACAAACACTGACAATATTCAAAACCTTCCCATATAAAAACATTCTCTGGTAAAACACATGATAAAATGTTGATTGACTTTTCATTTCAAATATTGAAACTCATTTTTCACATAAAGGGAAAATAAGCAAGTATTATAGACAAAACAGGCAGAAGAGAAAACTGACATCTTTCTCCACTCTTTACTCATTCCTAAGTCCATTAGTTTTTGAATTCTAAGCTCTGATTTCTCACTTCAGTGGAGGTTTCCTCTGTGGATCAGGAACTTAGCTAAAGACTTTTGCATATGTGTACCTGATCTAGTTCACTTTACCAGGCTGAGGAATGGCAAAACATTACTTATTCTGATATTTCAATTAATATGACTTTGATTTTCATCACTGTACAATTCTTTCTTTTTCAACAAGGATGCTCTTAAAGGCTCCAAAATACAAATATGGATTTCATGTATTCTGGTCCCTTGGCTTGTGTAAGTTAATTTTCACAAGATTACAAAGTTACACCATTTTATAAATGGTACACTTGAAACTTCAAAATGTCAAATAAATTTACCAAGATGCATGTTGCTGAACAACCTGAGTCACTGGGGATTACAGGTTCCAGATGCAGGAGAAATCCTCTGTGTTGCAGGAGGTGACATTGCCAGAGTTGCATTGTGCCATGAGATCTTTTGTTGGAACAGCTGCACACTGCAAGGTTCTGCTAAGCTCATACAAGAGGACAGGCAAGCATAGGATCCTCTCATTACTGTTTGTTCTCTGCTCTCTAGTGACAAAATTTAGCATTATACCACTTGGCAAAGGAAATATATATAAATGACCACTCTCTTTTTCAAAGAACAGGTAAAGATGTATAGTGCCTTTCTACTGCACATCTCTTCCTGAACCACAAACATTAAGTCCTTGGAATTTGAAGGATCATGGACTATACTGATGTATAGATATTAGAGAGATGGTTTTCTCTGGTGAAGCGTGGTTTCCCTGGTCTGCTCTCCAGCATGCTACTTGAATAGCAGATTCTGATGTCAAATGAATGTGATTTAAAACTACTACCTCCAATTATTAGTGGTTTTCCTAAGTGATCTTCAATTTCTTCTTCTCTAAATTGGATTAAGCTTTTCTATGAAATTGGGAAACAATAGATGTTCATAGAATGTCATCTGATTCTGTTGTATCAGTTTCTGCATTAGTATCTTGGAAAAAGTCAGCTTCCACTGTGGTGGTTTTAGTCTACACTTTTCTAATTTTTGAAGGTCAAACAATACAGATGCAGGGGTTTCGTGTGGAATAAAGATGCTTCTGCTTTCACCAGACTCTTTCTCCATGTAGCTCACTCAGTCTTTCCAGACCAGATTTTCACTATGTTGAGAGCTCTGGAAATAAACACATCCCCTGCTGCACATCCTGGAAAGTTGGAGCCCCCTTCCTCACTAGGTTTCTGACGTCTCACAATAATCTTTTGAGCTCCACAAGGTCAGGCAGGAACTAGAAGTCACGATAGTGGCATAAACACACGCTCATATTTATGTGCACCCTTTATTGTAAAGAGTTTATTGACTCTTCAAAGGTCAAACAATCCTGGAGGAGCCTTTTGACCCTTTGCCCCATTCCTGTCCACAGCAGACTGCATGGTTTCCTCTCCTGATGAAGCCAGTGTTTGCTTTGACTCCCGACAGCCCAGCCTCTGCCATTGCATCCCTTAATGTCATTACCACATGGCTTTAAAAAAAAACTTTTTCTTGCACAAACCCAGAAATCTCTTGTAATTTAGGCCAACTCATTCTGTTTTCACTGATTCCCTTCAGTGAAGTTGCACATTGGGAAATTCTAAAATCCAAACCAGCCATTCAGTAAAGTACAAAATCGCATTCCCTTTTATATAATCAGCCAATCTAATTATAACCCCAGTAATGTTGGTTTTTTTTTTCCAAGTCATAAAAAAATCTCTCAAGGAAGGGTTTGATATTTAAGAGTTTGGTATGGCTTCCCTTTACAGTTTCCTCAATGTGTTTAAGATTGAAATGTTTTGACAACTCTCTGATAGTGTTTGTGTTTGCTGCTATGCAGTAGTACCAACAAGTCTCTGGCTTCAAAGATAAGCAAAAGTACTTACTGGGTTCTTGAGTAGTGATGGAAAAAGAAAAACAGTACTCAAGCAATTCACATGATTTTTTTCCATTGTGTTACTGAAAGTATCTGAGGCGGTTCACAGGAATTACACAAGATAAAGCAGGTACAGAGTTACATCGTTATTAAAGTATAAAAGGATGAAAATTATTTGAAATGAAATAGGAAAATAACTTCTAGATAATTAAAACACGTAAAAACCACTTTTCATTCTTAGATTTAGATATGAAATACCAGGAATGGTGGTCCTACATTTGATCACATGTTTTTCACTAAATTTCATTTTGTAATACTCAGTTTAAAATGAAGATAGACATTGCCTTTCTCTTTGCTTTTTGGAAACTTTGTCTCATGATTTTTGTTAGCATAAAAAGTTTTTCTCACAGGACATGTCAATACATGCCTTTAATCCCAGCACTCAGTTCACTGAGGTAAAATTCCCATGAACTGGAGGCCAGCCTGGGCTACATCATGAGTTCAAGGCCAGCCTGAAATATATAGTGAGACCGTATATCCAAAAAAAAAAAGCAAAATACAAACAAAAGCTGTTTTTCTCATTTATTATTTCACAAGGGCTTTATCCATTACATGATGCGACTAAGAATGTCATAAAGAATTTGGCAGGGTTGAATTTTCTGTTGCCCTTACGTTCTTATAACTTGTGCTTTTGATGTTCTATATGAAGGCTAAACTGCACTTAGCACAGTACATCCCTTTTGTTGTGACACAGTGACCCAGCAGCATGGTAATCCGTCCATGCTTCCTAGATATTATCCTAATGCAAAGGCAGCAGGTGCTATTTTTTTGAGTTGCCAATGAGTAGTGAACCTGATGAAATCAATAGTTTTCAAAAATTTAAATAGGATGTATTCTAGCAATGATAACCAATTCTACTCAGATTACCTATATAAAACTATTCTCCAAATAAATACAAATTTGTACCTACTGTTAAAGAAAAATTTTAAAGATAATAGGAAAAAGCTCTGTCTGAGGAGAACCATTACACTGAGGTTTTGGTGTAGGAGAATGACACTGGGCTCAGTTTCAGGAGAAAAAGGAAAAGTGGGAATTTGTCACTGAGATGCAAAGGGGAGAAGCTGACGGATAGAAGCTCACAAAGAAAGCACTCATGCTAAACCAAACTCCCAGATATCAAAGATACCCATATCCAGAAGAAACACTGAGGATTTCCAGGAAACCAATTTAGCATGATTTTTTTCCTAAAACTGAACAGTGCAGAGAAGAAGACAAATACAGAAGTCACAAAGAAAATTTGAGAAGCCTCCCAGCATTTGGTCAAAGAAAGAATCATTGTTAATCCAATACCATTATGTAAAACACCCAAAAGTCTCTTGATTCCTCAACCACCAGGATCTCACAGGCCAATCTTTCTTTGTACCACTGTTTTAATTTTTTTAATAAGGCAATTTTGAAGAGCAATACCTCTGTTAGAGGTAACTTA
Organism: Dinomys branickii; assembly: GCA_004027595.1. NCBI lineage: Eukaryota > Metazoa > Chordata > Mammalia > Rodentia > Dinomyidae > Dinomys > Dinomys branickii. Next base: position 46,838 of record PVLD010000355.1, on the reverse strand, counting down.
TACAAATATTCCTTCGATGATATCTGTTTTCTCTTTTTTTCCTTATTTTTTCATTCTATTTGCAGAACAATATGGTAGACATTATAGAATATGTAAAAATCATTCAAACACACACCCAGTCTTGATACCTTTAGAATCTAGCAAGGACAATAAAAGCACATACTTCACTATAATATAAGGCACTAATTTGTAAAAGTTATCTACACAAAATAAACCTCAGCTCACTCCCTGAAAGGCAATCATGAAACTCTAATTGAAGAAGAAATTTGGATGAGATTGCCAGATTCACTCAAGTGTGTATGTGAAGGGGAGGCATTCCAGGCAGAAGCAGTCACATAATTTAATCAGGCAGGTAAACCATTGTGATATGCTCTTGGGAAGGATTAGATCATCTAATGGCTCAAAAATTCTAGAAGAGCAGACTGTTTATCAGTGCATCTTTGGTGCCTGGCCAGGTGGGATGTTATCAAACTTTTTTTAATGAAAGAAGGTAGAGTAAATGAATAACAAAATAGGGAAAATAGAACGGGCCAGATTGTAAAACACACCAAAGGCTTACATAGAGAGTACATAGGCAGGGGAGGAGTCTCTAAGGCATTTACTACCAGGGAAAAGTCACCAGAAGCACTGGAAGCAGGAAAAATTCATTGTGAACAGTGTATAAGATGTGAACATGCAGAGACACGAGAGAGGAAAACAACAATGTTAAATCGTTATGTGATAGAGGAGAATGTTATATTAAAAGCCCTGGCAAAATGTGACAATGAATAGATTGATTTAAACTTCCAACAGTGATTAGAAAAGGGTCAGAATATGCTTTGTTTTCTTTAGAAGAAAAGCGCAGCTTATCTGAGCTGCAAAGTAGACACAGGGTGAGTTTAGAGGGCAGTTACTGTGTGCTCACGAGGTGCTGTGCACGGTGCATTGGCTGCTTTCGTTCAGCTCACCTTCACAGTGACTGTAAGTGAGCCGTCACCGCGCTCTTTTCTCGGCAGGCAGGGACCTTCGCTTTCTGAAAGGTGCCCCAAACCACACACTGAGTAACTAATGAATGCTCCTGAGTAGAAACTCACACTGCAGATCGTGTTCGGAACAGCACCTGCTCAATCTACCGCATCATCCACCACCTCAGCCTGGCTTGATTTCGAGAAACAACCTAGGTTTTTGTTTTTCTATCAGAAATGAACAGAATTAAACTAAATCACCTATTGCCTTCTAGTTAGCTCAATTTTCCTATCATTAGTAACTGATGCTAAGGTTTTCAATCAGCCTTCCATTCATATTGTAAATATCTAAAATAATCAATTTGTAAGGAGAAAAGAGTCAGCTAGGCTCACAGCTTTTCAGAGTCCAGCCCATGATGGACTGGCCCCACAGGGGGCACATCTCAGGGGAAGCACGTGGCGCAGCAAAGCTGGCAACCTCCTCCTGAGCAAAAGGCAGAGTACGGGGTCACAGATCAGTTTAAACTTACAAACGATGTCATCTGAGGTGCACTCCCTAGACATGAGCCCGAAAACATTCTGCAAACTGAAAGCACCACTTTCTTGGAGACAGAGCCTGTACCATAGTGCCCCTTGCATCCTAACCACCTCAGAGGCTCAGGGGACACATTCTGACTGCACACAAGTACTTTCCCTGGGACTCTGATACAATTCCAATTTGTACAGAGTGAGCGATCTCATTAATCATCCTAATACTCTCTGAGTTGTCTACTTTATCTTCTTTCTGGGTTTGAATAGAGAAAAGTTTTAAAAATCAAATAAACAAATGTGAGGGAAAAGGAAAGAAAAGAAAAGAAAAAAACCAGCAGCAATAAGCAGAAGAAAAGAAGAGCAGTGCCATAGATGCATCTAATACCAGAGTGACCTCAGAGTCTCTGGACTATCCCTGCTCGACCAGTGGTGAAAAGCCACAAAGGCCAGGCAAAAATAAAATCTTTCACACTGTATAATATCATGCGCCGTGCTTAATTATTATCTCACAACTATTTCTACAACCCTATTATTATTATCCCCACCGTCAGTTTTGTTACTACTAGAATCTCTTTTGTGTTTGGAAATCTCTCCAGATAAAATTTTCTGCTTCATTTTTCTCCTCTTACCCTGTCTTGATGTCGCTATTTCTGTTTTTCCATAAATGCAATACATATTTTCTCTAACCCTGTAGAGTAAATGAATGCATTACTTGAAGAGTGTAACTGATTTAATTCTGATTTGCCTCATTTTAGTGTTCTTTGTATTTTTCTGACACGCCTTCTCTTGACCATGAATCTTTCTTGCATCAAATCAAGGTTCCTGATTTGGCATGAGAGGACTATTTCTAAAGTGTGAAAGCAGAATTTAATTTCCTTTCAAAACTTCCTTTTATTTCCTCATGTCTTCTCCTCATAATATCAAAGGGTAAAGTAAATATCTCAAATAATGTCAATCGTTTTGGAAGGAAAAGACTGGTGGGCCTATCTGAGGTCAAGGACTGAGTATTAATCTCCAAGTATTGACCTCATCAGGGGAGTCTTCCTCCTTTCCCGAGAAATGTCTGTCTCAGTCTAACAGAACTTCCCTTGAGACCAGTCTGCTTCCATTGACAGAGATCACCTTCTAGGGTACAAACACCCAAACCCTTACCTCAATCCCGTGCAACTTTCAAAAATCATCTCAGCCCTTCATCTGTCCAGTCCTGTTCTCCTTTCTTCCTTTCTCGGGTATAGTTCCTCAGTACCGTCAATAAACCTTGTGCATTCATGTTTTTGGCTTGATACCTGTTTCCTTGGCAATCTGTCCAAACTTTGAGGGTTTGGAACCATCTCTAAAGTTTCTGGTTCTCAGGGCAAAACCACAGGGATCAGATGCCGCAGGTGAAACGTAGTGATCAGTCTAAGTACCAGTAGGTTTAGAAAAAAAACAAACCCTCACAGGTTATATGATTTTTAGGGTAAGGTTCCTGCTAGTTCTAGATGAGATCTTGAAACATACCAGATCATCTGACACAAGTTTGCAATGCAAGCAGTTTTCATGCTTACTCATCATGAATGCCCTATTCCATAAAGCTAGTACTGAATATCTTAGCTGTATGAGTGGAGTGTATTTATTAGTGAGGAAAGAGCGAGAAAAGCCTCCCAGCCTGATTTATCTTGTTTGCTGAATTCAGATAACACAGCCTCGCTTTACACACAAAGTTACCTTGAACTTTGGGCAGTTTCATCATGAGGTTTTAATTTTGCGAAGCTCCGCCCCCCCCTTTGGAGCACAGAAAGTAAATTCATGTACTGCAGAGAATTGTGAAGCTATGTGATTACTGTGAATGAGTTTTAAAGATGACCTCCAAGTATCAATCTTAGCATATTCTTTTGTAAATAAAACACATGAAAATTTGATTCTCTTGTCTTTGTTAGAATCAGAAACACGGAGCTTTGTAAAATTGAGAGGCATTTAAATTCTGTACGAAGAAGATGAAGAACCTATGTTTATGAACTTTACCCTCTGCCACATATCCATCCTTCTTGTGAGACCAGTTCTATCATTTCTATGTTGCACTGATATCAGCCCACTTAAAAGAACACTTTCTGTGATCAACCACGTGAAACCTCCTGTTAAAAAAAACTTCAGAATCTACTAAGAAGAGTAATCAATCAAAAAACTAAATTTTGATTTCACAAAGATACATATGGGGTTGGTAAAAATAAAATATAGGTACACATTAGTGATGGAAAATAACACATATATTTTGATGTTCTTGAAATGAGGGCTGACTTAAGAATGACCTTATCTGCTCCTTTCCAGCACTTGGGAAACAAGAAAATGTATTCACAGAAAAATGTGTTCACAACTGGTGTTGTACCTCAGCCACCTAAACATCCAGATATTTACCTCAGTCTGTACACATGGAAGGAGCAGAGAATTTTTAAAATGTGTAGATAGCAAGCAGATAAGATTACGAGGAATCATGCATCTAACAGGGACCTTGTCTTACTTCATTTTGTAATTTTAAAACATATGATAAATTAACCTCAAATTTTCCCCCTAACAAAGCATCCCTGACATTCCTGCCCTTCCCTTTCTCCTCATCTTAGACTAATTATTTTAAGATCTGGCCTTTACTAAAGAAAACAAGCAAATGTGGGTGAGGCCTTGTGGAAAGAGATTTTTATATAAAACAGACGTCCTATTTTAGGAAAAATAATCTCAGCATCTTGGAAGCTGCCCTGAAGAAGTCCTAGTCTTTAAACAGCGAAACAAGGGAGGTCATAGAGAGAAGAGAGCGCGGAAAACAGACAAGAGCCAGTGCTCTTTGCCAAACGTGTGAGCCTGAGCAGGCCCTCTGCAATGACTAACAAAGGAAAACCCATCCTGCATATGTAGGGCAGCCTCATTACCCAGGGCCCGCTGGAAAGAAGGCTTCTGACTCCTCTTATCAATCCTGGAGTGCCTTTGTGCTCTCCACACGGAGATTACAGCTGATAAGTTATGACAAGCACCTAGTAAAAACCCAGTCAGCCAGGAAGGGCATCACCTCTTTGGGTGTGTGTGTTCACATTATTCTGCCACTTGTTATTACCACTTAAATATAATCGCACCTTAGAAGGGAAAAAAAAGTTCTTCTATTTGTGCCGACTTCAGCCTGACAGGGTAATTGAAATAACTTATTAAGGTTTCTAAATGAGAGGCTCTCGATTGGATATTAGAACTGCCAGTGTTGCAGAACAGAAAGGTCATGTGCCTCCCTTGTTGACATAACCTCATTAAACTACTCATGCACACATGTACACACACAGAGACACACACATAGACATGTACACACACACACACAAAGAGTACAAAGAAGACTACAAGCCTCAGATCAGAAAGAAAGGAGTCAGTTCATGTCCACATGGCTAAATATCTAAAAGAGAATCATCGCACCATAGCCCTTATCAAAAGCATTCCAGTGAACAAAGCAAAAAGGGAAAGAGGAAAAACAGTACTGATTAAAAATAAAAGCTATTAAAATTGACCTCAAGCTAAAGTACCAACTTGTGAGAAATTTTCCCTTTATCAAGAAAAAAAAGTAATAATGTCCTCCTCCTTTTATTCTGGCAGTGGGGACTACAGATGTAAATATTAGAACAGGCATGTATGGGCCTTTAGTCAAGGAGGAGACCGTGCCAAGTCTGATATGAAACAGCCACGACAGGCTGGGCACCCTGTAAAACTAGGTTCTCACCAGCCAGAGACATTATTCTCCGGGGAAACTTTCTAGACTGAGCGGGGACAAGTATGGGCCCTCATCTCCTGTAGAAAAGTTATCTGAACCAACTTGAACAAGTGCTTCCTTTATCTTGCTGATGAAATCTGAGGCCATGTTTAATATCCTTAAACTGCTCATCCATTGTTAGGACGTCATTTCTTTATCTTCTCAAAGTGAAGGATTTTCAGAGTGTTCAGTGGCTTCCTAATCACAGAGCAACAGCCCTGCAAGTGTGGCTTTTCCTCTTTCTTTACAAGTATCCCGTGCTTAAGTTTTTTCCCTCTCATCTCTATTCAAAAGTCCAGTTAGAGATGAAACTAATATCAAAAGAGTTAGTTCCAAATGTACCTTGAGTGCCTGCTGTACCTAATGAGTTGTGTATAGAATGGTGAAAGTTCTATATTGGTCAAAATTATAATGAAAAAAAAAAAGGTTGCTAAGGAATGCTTTTTGATTTTAAGATCACATCCAGGGCTTTTGATTTTAAGATAGTTTGCTCCATATTTCCTTTAAAATGTAAAAGGCCTGTTATAGGTTGATTTGTGTTCTCTGAAAGGATATAATAAAGTCCTAACTCTCAGCACTATTTGAAAACAGGGTCATTGTAGAGGTAATTTGTAAAATGAGGTCATACTAGAGTAGAAATATTTTTAATCCAGTAAGACTGATGTACTTAAAAGACACAGAGACATGGAACGGGGCGGGGAGAATGTCATGTGGCTTTCAGATATAGTGTGGGCTTCTTAACACCTTCGCTTTAGACAGTCGGTCTCTAAAACTTTCTGTAGTTTTAAATCACTCATTTTGAAGTGCTTTGTTACGGTGCCCACACTCACATGCACATACACACACAGAAGGAAGCACAGCGCAGGGCTCAAACTCGATTATTCATGTCTACCAGTCACTACCTTGACAGGCTGGCTGGTTTTATCACTGTAAATACCAGTTTCAGTGACTCCTAAGGATGTATCTCAGGGCAAAACTCTTTTGAAGTCCTGCTGCCTACTCCGCATTTCCAGTTGCATGTGCAATAAATAACTCACACATTTGACAACCATAATTCCACTGTCCCTCATCTTCCCCTCACCTAGCATTTCAGCAGTTCTACCCAAGTTATCTGAACTATAAACAAATACTACTGGCTCTACCATGAAAAGAGTTCCAGATTTCCTGTTTCTCATTCCTTCCCTGCTCACATCCAGGTCCAAGGCTCCACTTTCCACTGTGCGGAACACACAACAGCATCATACATGATATGTATTTCTATTCAAACCATCAGTCTTACCATAGATCCTCATCACAATATCCAGATTGACCACTGATGACCAATAGACTATTTAGTTTGCTCTCATTCCTGAAAAGCAGATGAAGTCATGTGTCTGTGGTCTAAAACCCTTCCCTGGACTTGCCATTTTTCTCTGAGCAGATGGAGATACCTTTTAGAGCCCTTACAGCATGTTTAATCTATGTTCCCACTTCATCTTACCTATCAGAACTAATTTCCTACTATTTCCCATTGCTTGCATTATTTATTTCATTTCAAACATTTTTCAAACACAGCATGCACAGTCTTTATTCTGCCTTTTCTGTTCATCTGGAACCCACCTTTTCCTCATCTTCATATAGTTCTTGATCAATAGTTTCTTTTAGTATAAATCTTGCCCTTGCCCTACCTGGTCATTCCAGTTAAACGGAAACCATCAAATGTTTTCGGTCCACAGTTTTGACTCCCAAACTCCCTCTTACTCAGTTAAGTTTTCTCTTCAAATCTCTAAGCCTCTTACTTTCTACATTCCCTTATTTATTACAGGTTTTTTACCTATACTTTCCACTAGAACATAGTTGACAGAAGGGTAGGGATTTGACCTCTTTTATTATGTGCTGGATCATGGAAGGCCAGAGCAGTTCCAAGTACACTTTTGGTGCTCAGTAAAAGAACGTGGACTTTTCCACAAGCTCCCTCAGTGATAGTCCCTTGCCATAAGCTGATTTTTAAACAAAATTAATACCTTACATTCATATATATAAATTAATTCTCCCCTCTGCACCACAAAAAGTAAATGAATTACCTTGAACATATAAATCTACAAATTGGTTCTTTGAGTGGAACCCCCAATTCCTGTTCAATGGCATAATCACATCCTTCCACTTCTCTCTTTCTTGTGACGTTTTCCACTCACGTGCACATGTTGGAAAGCTCACAGATAGTCAAAGCCACTGGAGTAGGCTCCATCCTTAAATAGTATTCCCATTTCATCCCTCTCCACTGACTATGTCCCTACAAGAGCTTCTTGGTATTTCCTATTTAATTGAAGATAGGTTTACATACAAGACTAGCTTTGGGCAAGGCCATGGGAATGGAAGTAACTCTTCCTGCATTCAAGCCCACGTTTCAGGGTTATACTCTACACTCACCTTTTCTCATTTTTCCTTTACCACAAAAATGTCAACATGCAAAACAAATCTTACCTCTTTCTCCCCAAATGCCAGCATGAAAAAGATTTGGAATAAAGCCAAAGTTGGCCCTTGAGCAAAAAGGAAATGTCAATAAGAAATAAACCATTTTAGTTGTCAGTAAAAGTTAACTAATAAATGACAAGAAACTACTATTGAGTCAATATTTTTAGGGCTACCCATATACCACGTGTTTGACAAACTTTTTTTTAATGTTTTACAACTTTATGTAGGAGAGCTGATAAGTTACATTTCTCATGGATTTTAACCAGAGAAGCATGATGTCTCAAGCTATCAGCTTGAAAATGACACTGCCAAAATTTAAACAAAAGTCATCTCATTCTTAAATACAAATATATATTTACTGCTCTGCATTAACATTAAACATAACAAGTATGCTAACGACACAGCCAGCACCCATACAACAACTGATTAAAACAGAAAATCAGCAAAGCCCAGATATTAACGTACAGGACTTTTGCTCTCCCCTGCCCAGTGTTCCAAAGAAATATACAGCCCTGGAAAAAGGATTTTAACTAATCACATACATCGAAGCAACAGCCCTCAGCATGGGTGGCCATAGACTTCGGTTGTTTGTTTTACAATATGTTAGAACATTGCCAGCTAACATTTTGAAACTTTTTCTTTCCCTTTTAGTGAAAGCAGTTCCAAATGTTTGAAGTGTTAAATTGTGGGAAGAATTAAGAGTAACCAGAAATAGTGATTTCTTTTTTCTTTCATGAAATATAAACATTTCAGAGGAAAAGCAAGATTCTCATCTCCTCCTTTTACTGAGGAAGAAAAGCAGGAAAACTATTGCCTGTGCCAGACATCTTGATTTAGAAACCAGCTCAGCTAGTGGGTAGATATGACTATAAAATAGGCCAAAGTTTTAATGAAAAATAGCCTGAATCTATATTAATTATAGGCATTTTTTAGTTGTAGTAATAAGATTTCAGTTCTTTTGAATTTGTTATTGTCTCCAATTTTTATTCTACCACGTGTCTGTGCCCTTTGCTGTGTAACCATGTAGCACCCTCTTACTGAGTGTACCATTCAATTTCTTACCTGTTCATTTGCCTATGGGACCTGTTTTGGAAAATAGATTTAGGAAGTAGCTCCATATTAGTTCATAACCTAAAGTTCAGGGACCCTTCTCCTCTTCTGCTTTTGCTCTTGTACTCATCTTTCTGTGGGAACAATATCCCCACACTGACCTGCTCTACACAGAGAGAGCCTGAGAAACATGAAGAAACACGGGCCACCCGCAGCCAAGCCCAAGCCAAATTATCTCCCCCTGGGCTAGCCTGTGTACCCCTGACATAAAGATATATGGATCGGTATTTTCTCTTGAAACCTTGTAGTTTTTATGCAACAATAAATAATGAATACACTAATTCACTAATTCAAAGTAGCTTCAGAAAAAAAATAGAAAAAGTATTTTGCAAAAATAGATAAGTAGCTCACAGAGTTAGAGCATGAATTGGAGAAACAGACCTAGGAAAGTATTAAGACAACCTGAATTGGAGCAGGAAACTTGACACACTTTCTCATAGAAATATGGCATTAATATGTCTCCATTCCTCCCCCCGTGTAGTCATTCACAGCTTCCCAGGAGGATTCACAGAGCAGTGACACGAGCGAGGGGACACAATATTGCGTTTTGAGACTCTGTCCCTCGACCACACTCTGACTCAACAAAAAGCCACACATCAGAGGCCTTTTCTAGAACCCCAGAATCACAGTGAGAGATTAGAACATGGAGATGAAACACAGAAATTATTTTAAAAAGAAAAAATATGCATTACTAACATAAAAAAATGTTTTATTCTACCTAAGTCACTCCTCCCTCACACCTATGCAATATGCAGTCAAGGAAAATTCCCCCGCTGGGCGCTCTCCCATGAGGAAAAGAGAATTAGGGGAGTAAATTCATGATGGTGGCAGATTCTAGCCCATGGCTAGATCCTGGCACAATGCCATCCTGCTCAAACTGGTGGAAAGGCTGGACCCTAGACCCCGTAGGACCCTGACTTTAGAGCACGTTTGTGCACGTAGGTTGGGGTATCCTCTGTACACCTCGATTCATCCTTTCCTAGCAGACCACAGTTGAAAGCCAGACCCTGTGTATCCAAGAACCACCTAGGGAGCTTAGCAGCAGGCCTTTCCATAAGTGCTGCCAATCAGCCTGCTTAGAATCTCTGGCTAGGCTGAGATTTAAAGATCCTTCCTGGCCAGCAGCCTTTGAGGAGAAGGGAAGATGACCCTTTCTTCAAATGTGCAGAAACCACCAAAGAGAATAATGATCACAGTATTCTACCATAAAGAAATGGAGATCTAGAAACTGCCTAGAAATGTTTTCAAAATAATTGAAAGGGAGTCCTGAGAAAGAAGCAAATGAAAGTGAGAAAACAATTTGTTAATAAATTTAGAAGTTTGACAATGATAGAAACCATAAAAAAGAAACAAAAGTGCTGGAACTGAAGAGCATAAGGATCAAACTAAAAAATTCACATATGAACTGATTGCACATGAAAAAGATTGTGTAGAGTATCGTAGCACACAGGAAATCTAGACCGAGTGTTATTAGACTTGCTGTCATACATAAAAAAAGGTAGCATTTTCTATGCAACTGGGGTAATCCACGCACCACTGTAAGTATTTCAGCAGAATTCTCAGTCAGTCCTCAGAGTACTCTTGAAAGGAAAGAGTTATCATTTTCTCCATCCTGGGTACAGAAAGATTAGACAGAGAGAGTTCCGTTTGCTTATAGCTTAATAGCTGATAAAAAGTCCAATCAAATATACATTTTAAAGAGAAAGCAAGTTATACATCTTTTAAATATATATTTATTCATATATGTAATATAAATGAGGACCACAAACATCAACATCAGTCTACTAAGGAAGGAGAAATGAAAGAACACTACCTTTGCCCTTTTATGAACAAAGTTGACCCACTAGGGAGCCCATGGGGTTTACACTTCCCTACTGAGAGTCAAGCGGTTAAAAGGTTACAGGAAATTACATTCTACCATATAAACTTGAGAAGAAATTAGCATTTCAAAGTTTATGTGTGGCTGAGAAGGAAATTACTAGAACAGATCTACACCATGCTGCACAAGCTGCTGATGGACACTGAATGAAATAAACAAGTTGGGTGATTGATCCTAGAAGGCTTCCCATGTACAAGTGTCCTGTCCCCTTTATTCCTCTACAGTTCTGTGGCTTCACTCTCTCAGCTTCCAATCCAAACTTCCCCCGAGTGTGAAGCCTTCAACTCACATTACGTGACCTCTCTGTAGATGGTTTGTTCTACAATGTATCCCGTACATCTTTTATATCTTTGGTGTATTATCACTAATATTTGTACAACTCACTTTACAAAGTACATACTCGTGCAGTTCCTCATTTAAATTTTCAGGATATTCTACCAAAATATATATGGAAAAGCATTACTTTTGTTTTATAGATGAGAAAATACTACGTAAAATTTTTTATATGAGAGCAGTATGCTTCTTTATCCTCTTAATACACCAACCATGTCAGTATGAGTCAAGGGCATCTTATCCACGACAGATTTTTAACTTTGGTTTTGCTGCTCCTGAAATAGTTCTCCGGATCCAAACCCTGATCTTTTTTGTATTAAATCTGAAAAGTTTATTTAAATGCATGTTTTTGTAGGTAGGATTATCTAAGTATTTTCAGTATGTGACAATAAAGTGACTCTAGGGGATATACTTTTTTAAATTCTAGTACGTTGTCAGTATCAGGGATATTCTGCAATAAACAGTGTCCATACTATAGGTAAGAACAGCAAAGATAGCTTAATCATTGAGCTAGAATTTTGTACATCAACTACTTCAAAACGAAGCTCTCATTTGAATGCTTCTATTCTAGTTATCTACTAACCAAAAAATACAGTTTAAGTGTTTTATGGTTTCACCTCAAGCACACACTTTATCTGAGTGATGAGCAGAATATCAAGCTGTCACTTGGTCTATGTAGAGAATTGGAAAGTTACCTCACTCACGCTGTGCCCTGTGGTCCTTGAACTCCAAAAGCAATTTCCCAGAGTAAGACTCACATCAGAGGGCTGAGGTAGAGTAAACCTATGCATATCTGCATACACAGCTCACGCTCAAGTTCAACGTCGTGCACGCAGGTTTTCTCCCTTTAACTTTTTTCTTTGATGGGATGCTGAGGTTTCACATTTGCCACCTTTGTTCTTCTTTGGGGGGGTTGCTTCCTCTCACAAAGGCTGCCATGTGGCAGACTGAGATTGCTGCGCAGGGCCAATAACCCCAAAGCTCCTCCAGGGGTGCTTGTTGCCTCTTTCTAAGAAAACATTAAAACTTCTGCTTAATTGAAGTAGATCTAGATCTTTACTGTAAAACAGGCCACATCACAGTTACAGAACCAAGTGGCTCTCATTGGTCAATTTAAACAAATATTTAGTTTATTTTCCTCCTAATACATCTAAACTTAAGAAGATAAAATACAGCAAATATGATGAGGAAGTTCTCCTTAACACAAATCCACTGCTGTGAATAGTGACCAATGTATTAATTCCATACAACCCAGGATAATGGAAATTGGGCAAGTGAACTAATTTTCTTCACTTGCTCTGAGAGAGGGCAAATGATGAGGTTTTTGGAGAGCAAGGAGATAAGAAGAATGTTGCTGGAGATCCCTCTCCCGGGTCTCAGCAACCTACCAACAGTGCATTTGTTTAAATATGCATGCCTGAGAGTCAGCAACCTTTACTGACTGAATCTTTGTAGATACCAGTTTAAATTTTGACTAAAACAAGGCAAACCTAGCTTTTCAAAAATTCATGTATAGCTATTATTAGCTTACTCCAAATACGTGCTAATACAAACAAAAATTTTAAAAGAGATAGCAAATAAAACTGGTAAAATATGAAAAAATTTGTTGTTAGCTCTAGCCAGACACATTTACTGTGGCAAATACAATATACACTGATTCATTGTCAAGGTTTAAAAATATTGATATTTAATTCAGAGTTAAATTATCTCTGGTGAATTATTCACTTATACTGTGGGAAATCTGGGTATATTGTGATGGAGTGAAACTAAGAAAGAGTTCAGAACAGTTTCTATAGCATTATCTTTATATCTGCATTTATAATCACAGCTATACTTAGATTGCACATACCCTGAAACAGTCAGGTAATTATTAACCTTGTGGTAATAGAACACTTTATGAATGAAATAATGGATTGTAGCAAGTATAATCTGCATAGGTTCCTGCATTTCCCAAGAACCTCCAACGTTTATTTCAAGGAACCTCAAAATTGACATTTAGAACAACATACTATGTGTATTTCTTAGGACTACTTTGTAACTGTTTCAATTTTCTAGGCTTGAGAATTTGACTTTGATAATGAGTTTATATTTCATATGTCCATTTCTTGATGTTTACTTGAAGGCACTTGCCTATGAGCTCCCCCAGTGGGTGCTACATAAGTAGCTTCCTATGAATTCTCATGGACAATTATTTTCAATGTACCAGTAGACTATAAATCTCAAATACCATAAAAGTGTTTCTTCTTAGGATATGGTACATTCTATAAATTCCAAGGTAGCTAGTCTCCACCTAAATTTCAAAAATTTCATTTTATCTTCCTTTTCATTTGAAGCGATTTCTTAGTGTCTGCAAGTAATGCTTGATAGAGAGTGATGAATCTGGACATTTTAAATTTTTCCCTGAAATACAAAAATTGTTGAAATTGAGCTATATCCAAGCTTTAGTTTTTGAATATGCTTAGGCTTCCTACCTCAACACCCAACTGCCCACATTTATAGGACTTCAGTTAAAATGAAGGAGGCAAAGATTCACAGAGTACAGGAATGAGGAAAAGAAGAAACTGAGGGTGGAGGGTGGCAACAGTAAACACATTTCACCATCTTTCTCCAGATTGCATGAACAATCAACAACTGCACATTTACTTACCTTTAAAAATATATGACTTTTAGCTTTAAATTTTCTGATATAAGAATACATCTTAAATCAATGTGCATTTTTCAGGGTAGCCATTTCATTTTTTTCCTTGGATAGTATTATTGAAAGAAAGGCATCTAAGAGATGATACCTTAACATAGAGCAAGCCATATGTTGAAATTCTCCCTTTTCCTTAAACCTGTCATAGGTAGAATACGGACTCACGTCTTAGGAGATCAGAAAGCCAAAGTCAGTGTTGATATCAGTACCTGATGTGAAATTAGCAGACAGGAAACAATGAAGAACTAAAATATGATGCATGAGGAGAAGGAAGAATCTCTGGTTGGACCAACACTGAAGGAGGAAGGACTCTGCTAACAGTGAGAGAGGATGGATATGAAATATTTTTACCCTCCACATTTTTTGTTTCCTTATTCTAATGATATAATTGACAGAGATGTTTCTCGCTGTCTCTTGCAGTCAGTACTGGTTTTGTTACATGGGAACTGAAATCTGATCATCAAATAGCAAACAGATGTTGATCAGCATTGAGTGGATAGCTCCAAACCAGCCCTTCAGGGAGCCAAAGACCTCTCCAGTGTCTGCTTTTTAAGAGCAATGCACTTGCCTCAAAATCTCTACCTGAAAAAGTTTGAGCTAGTAATGAGAAACAAACCTCAAAGACTAATTAAACTTGGTGCACCAGAATCTGAAAATCTACTGATATATGTAGACAATACAATCTGATAAATAATTATTGTTTATAAAGTTTTTAACTGTTCTAATGCATTTTAAAGATGCGTTTCACACATAAACCCCTAAAAGGCACTGCGAGATGAAAATTTTAATCTCAGTGTAGGTTTCAGGCATGAAACAACCCAGAAGCAAAAATTATTGCTCTCTCCTTATTTACTTCATTTCCAGTTAACCAGTTATATTATGGCAATTAATTTCCAGTTTTCCAGTGGGGATTGTTCAAGAATTTGCCTTTTTAATCATAATTCTCACAGATAACTCTGTAGTAGTTACTATGAAATGTGCCCTTAAAACTTAGCAACAGTGGAGTACATTTATGATCATTTTTAATAAGCAACATTAAAAATAATTTTCTTCTAAATAAAGAGTATAGAAGATGCTAAGAGGGGTAATAGGCTTACCATTAAAGATGAGAATGTAACCCAGTGGAAGATAGCAGTGCATACTTGCTCATGATTTTGTGAGTGTGCTTGTTGGCTTTGCTTTGTCTTTTACTAAAAGATCAGGACTTTTTCTGATGGCAGGCAATGTAAACTCAAGCATGATTATTTGAACCATCTTGCCAAACTTCTTGTTTCTCCATTGTTCAGCAAAACAAATACTTTCTGGTTCTTTCTAAAGTTCAGATAGATGACAAGAAAACAACACATAAAGCAGAAGAAAAAAGGAAAAGAACAGACAGGAAGACAAGCAAGGCTCTCCTAGCTGGCCCTAAGGAGATGTTCTGTTTTGTTTAACTGCCGGTTGAGAATCAATCTGCACTCCCACTGGCTAAACCACTAAGTAACGAGAGGCAAGACTGCTCTGTTCACTGTGTACACAAATAATTTACTTCCTGGCTCACGACATTCCTTAAAGAAGCGAGATATAAAAATTATAGACAAATCGGGAAATAAGCTACTCAGATTCATGTACTCCACCCTGAATCTGACGATAAATTTCTACTGTATATATTCTATACAGTGCCAGTAGAAGAGCAACATAAAAGATAAAAATACAAACTTTGCCATTGTGAGGTGTATACACATCTGCTGTCTTAGTTAACATTCTAGAATGTTATTGTGCATTAAACACATGGTAACTCCTAAATTTGAAATAAATGAGTGAGCGAAAGGGAAATGGAAGACGAATTTCTCAGTTGTAGCAGATGCTGTTAAAAGCATGGGGCAACCTCCCCCAACACGACTTTAAACAATATAGTCATGTTTTAAAAATCTAAGAAAGGAAGTCCTTGACTTTCAGGTTTATCATGGGCTCAGTAGCAACCAGAATTTGAGTTATCCTAGTCATTCTTAAATTATAATTATCCAACTCTTGGACTTATACCAGTAGGATAGGATGGTATTTATGTGACTTAAAGAGGGCTGGAGGTACAGCTCAGTGGGCTAAGTGCCTGCCGCTGAGCACTAAGGCCCTGAGTTCGATCCCCGGTCCCGGAAAAAAAAAAAAAAAAAAAAAAAAAAAACCATGGTTATGTGACTTAAAGAATCCTTATTCCTCCCATGCTCTCTAAAACAATAATACTGGTACTGAATGCCTGCTTTGAACAACCACCACTCTCATCCTGGGATAAGCACTGAGAAATTCAAATAAACACTCTTTCTCTAAAACTTATATTTAAATCAGAGCAGATTGAACCTAAGTGAAATAATTTCTCTGTAACGTATTAAGTAGAAATAAGTATCCAGTAAAAAGTCAAAACAAGAGCAAGAGATTTCAGAAAAGACGTCTGGACTAGATAAACCAATTAGAGCATCTTCAAATTTGAAGTTGATTTGGGGGTTGCAGAGTAGAGATAAATAAGAGGCCCAGAAAATGAACTCTAGGGTTTGCAAAATGTCAAATGTAAGAAAGGTGAGGAGGATTACCAAAAGATGAGAAAAGAGCATGAATGGTGGTTAAACACATGTGTCAAACTGACTGCGGTAAGGCATGTGTGGATCTGATAAACTTTATTTCTCTTTGTATCTGTGATGTGACCCTGGAAGAGATTAGAATCTAATTCAGTAATCTGAACACAGATTGCCCTCACCAGTGTATGGGACCCAAAACTGCTAAAACTTTAAATAAAACAAAAATGTAGAGGAGGGCTAATTTGTTCTATTTAATTGGTGACAACTATCTTTTGCCTTCAGATATCAGAAATTGTATTTCTCAAAACTCTGGTTTCTGCACTCAAATCTGGGCTTATGTCATAAATCATCCTGGTTGCTCAGGCTTTTTAATTTGAGCTGCATTACAATATTGCTTTCCTGATACTCCAGCTTACAGATGACCGACCATAAAGATCAATGATTGATTACAGCAACTATAAATGCATGAACTAATTCACATAATCAATCCGTTGATTCTGTTTGTTATGGAGTCTTGACTAACACAGCAGGGTAGCATGGTAAGATGAAAGGGCAATGTCCTGGAAATCAAAGGCAAAAAGTATGTAAAGGAGTTGGTGATAATCAACAGTGTTAGAAATCATGGAAATAAGTGTTAAATACAATGCGAACTGAGTTCAGAAAAGAATATACTTTACCATTTTGCATGTGATTTGGATCACTCCATGCATTAGAAGGAAAGATAAAAACATAAAATAAGACATAAAACCGTAAGAATTTTGCTCAACTTTTAATTACGGCAAATTCTTTTGGTAAATTGTCTTACAGTCCTTTAACCCAATCTATTAAGGTTTTCCAAAGAGACAGAATCAGTAGGAGATTCTATCTATCTATCGTCTACCTACCTATCTATGTATCTATCACCTATCTACATCATCCATGAATGAAAGGGGGTTTGTCAGGAGAATTAGCTCATGTGATTGTGGATCCTGAAAAGCCTGCTACCAGGCCATCTGCAACCTCAAGATCCTGAGATACTGGCAATATAGCTCACTCAGTCCAATCTCCAAAACTCAGAACCAAGGAAGCCAATGGTACTGGTCTCTGTCTGAAGCAGAAGCCTCAGAAACAGGACTGTGGGTTCACTAGCGTAAGCCTTAGAGTCCCAGAGCCAGGAAGCCAAGGACCTTAATGTCCAAGCTGGAAACAAAGAGTGGTTCCCAGCTCTGGGAGAAAGAATAAGATATTTTGTCTGCTGTCTTTGTTCCACCCAAGTTGCTAGCCAGTTGTTGCCCACCCCAAGGGCCAGGTTTCCTCACTCAGAATACAGACACGCACCAATCTGCTCTGGAAACATTCTCATTAATGCACCCCGTATTAAAGTTTTATCAGTTCTCTAGGTATTCAAACTCCAGTCCAGTCAAGTTGACACTTAAAAATAACCTTACAACAGGAGTGCAGATTTTTGCTGTTTCCTGCCTCTGTCCCTGTGCAGACAATACGGCTATTGACATCCAGGCTACACAATACTCATTCTATGACATTCGTCCTTATTTATCCAAAACTTACCATAGTATCATGAATACAGTATTAGGTCATCCGTATTTTTTTTCCTAAGGAAGGAAACAAGGGGGATAAGAATAAGGAAAGGGGAAGAGGAAGTGGAAGAGGGAGAAGAGGAAGAAGAGGAAGAGGAGGACAAAGAAGAGAAAGAGGAGGAAGAAGAAAGAAGGAGAAGACAAGGAAGGAGAGAGATAAGAACAGAAATCAGTGTGTTCATTTAAACTGTCTTTGAACAGTTAGACATTTTTCAACTTTAGAATTCTTCAGGGAAACAGAAAATGACAGCAAGAGCAACATAGGTGCTGAAAATCTCTCCTCATTCCCAGCACATGGTTGTTTGTTATCTATTTTGTAAGCGTTCTCCAACAGGGCAGGACCCTCTGGGGTGCTTTCCAAACCCCTCTAGCACTTAAAGG
Organism: Dinomys branickii; assembly: GCA_004027595.1. NCBI lineage: Eukaryota > Metazoa > Chordata > Mammalia > Rodentia > Dinomyidae > Dinomys > Dinomys branickii. The sequence goes on along the minus strand of PVLD010000355.1, from coordinate 28,628 downwards.
AGTGTTTAATCTCAAGTAAGTTTACTTGGCAAAAATTCTCTACTTTTAAATATTTTTTAATGTTTTCATTATCTAAATAAAATTCCAGGTCTTTTCCTGGAAGGAATCGTGAAAGTGATGTTCTTAATGAAGTTATATAAGGATAAGAAAAGATATTAACAATGTTCAAAAAGATACAGAAACAAAATTCTTCTGTATTCAGGTCAAACTCTTGGAAAGGATTTAAGAAGCAATTTCTCTCTCCTCTGTATGCCATTTCCCCAGTATAACTCTCAATATGCTCCTGCTAATATTCTGAAGGAAAACTTTCTCCATGAATTCTGATAAATCACTTTCTGTTTTTGAAGAATTTATATCTTTCATAACTTACATAAGTGAGCAGAATATAAGTATTTAATACATCAAATAAGTAAAGATGAAATACTGTGTGCAATATTTGAGATTATTAAAATTTTACAGGATCTAGAAGTATTTTCTTCAATATAGAAGATAACAGCATTCATGAAACTTCTACCTCAAATAAGGTTAGGAGCAGGTTCCTGGATTAGAGGCATAATTTGTAAAAAAAAAAAAAAAAAAAAAAAGAATAAAATACAAATAAAAATAACAATTGTTTTACAGCTCCTCAATGCTCAGTCAGAAAGTATCTATATTTAGCCTTCTCCTACTCAAAGAAAATAGTTTACACATTTTAATCCAAGGTACAGAGGATATATATGTAAAATCTACCATATCAGTTCGCTATCATCATCATAATCTTTCATTGTAAATACCATCACCATGACTGACAGTATTTACTGATTATTTACTTTATGTTAGGGATTATGTGAATGTATCAAACCATTCCCATCTCCCCAACTTCTTTCAGTTTCTCAATGAGAAAGCAGAGGCCTGGAGAGTTGAAGGGACCTGAACCAGTTCCCATCTCCTACAAGAGTAGATTTGAAATACAAATCCAGACAGGGTGCTACAGAGCTAGAGTTTTCTTTTTCATAATGTGATATTGCTTCCCAAGAAAATATTTTAAATTTTGAAATCAGAAACAACTTGTTTGAAATTCTGGCTTTATTGCTTTCTCTTATAGTTTTAGATAGGAAAAAAAGTAACCTATAGTGCTATATTTTGTCAGTAAAAAGGGGACAAAATTATTTGTCTCTTAACTTATTTTGATGAATGAATGAAAAATTGATTTTGCAAAAGACATTCCACAGTATCTGGCGCACAGGTACTGAATAAATAGTAACTTTTGTTACTATCATGGTCAATGATGCATTTCTTCTGAGTTTCAAAGAAAACATTCAATATCCTTTCCTCTTTTAAAAATATGAATCAGTTCTCCAATAATTTTAGGGATGAATTTAAAGTCCTCAGATTGAATTAGGTTGAATTCCCACATCCCTTAGTGATCCATTTTCATTTGTGTATTCAAAGACTGACAGGAACTTATTTATTTCCTGAAGCCCTTCCTTTAACACTAAATTGACTGCTTCTAACTACTTAAATTTAAACTGGCTGACATACTGATTTATAATTGCTCCTGTAAAATTTCTGTGTAAAATTGTTTTCAACTGTTAACAAATCTCCCTTAGAAAAATCACATCTGGATTCTCTTAAGTTGGTAAAGAAGGCAGACTCATCTATGAGAGAGGATTTTTATTATATCACATATGCACAACACTGGGGTAGACATTATAGAGGAAAGGAATGCAAAAATAACATAGCCTATTCTCAAAAGGGTTTACAATTAATAATAAGGAAATCAAATAAATATAACTAATATTGTATCGAAAGGCAGATGTCATGGGAGATCCAAAGCGGGAAAACCATTTTCATCATGAAATCAACCACTGTATAGCAAAGTATGTCTGGCTTTTAAATCCCTGTGGATTGGGAATCAAACTCGGACATAAGGATGATTCATGACATGAACTTGGGGAATTTCATACCCTCCCTGAACCTATAAATTTGTGTCTGAAACAGAAAAAGTGTGAATTCTCTCTGGAGAATTGACATGTTGATAAAATAACATCAGATGAGAAAATAGATCAGAAATGGCCTTACCCATTACCTGGCATTGTAAGCTGTGCTCGAGAGATTCTCAGTCTCTTTCCTTTCTCCATGTATTAAATGAATATTCACAACAAGTTCAAAAGCACAGGTTGACCCAATAAACACTTGCCAATAATTAGTTCAGTGAAGAGTCATTTTGCAAGATTTTCAGTTTTCTTAAGACTTAACAGTAGTGCACAAGTTGTCTTTAGCTGAACTAAAATTGCTTTCTAACCTGTAGCATTTTTGAAGCTTTAGAGCAAATACACAAAAATGCAAAATCCTGCATTCATCTTATCCGAAAATTTCCTCTTGAAAGCACTTTTTCCTATGTCTCTTGAAGCACTTTAAATTAACATTAACCTATAAATTATGCACAGAATTTGATCGCAAAAGAATGCCCGTTCTAAAGAACTGAAGTACTCCCCTCTGTCTGACCAGAGAATGATGTGCGTGGCGATGCCGGCACAAGCAAAGGTCCCCAAGTGCTTTCATCTCAGGAATCTCCTCCTGCTGTGTGACAGCAGATCTCTTAAAATAGTCCTGATGGTCTCTTTTCATGGTATGGAAAACGCATGTTCTATCAACAGCATTTAAAGGTTGAAAAATATATCTTTAAATCCTATTCAGAGTGCGGACCTAAAACAAATTGAGGTAGAAGAGCATATTTCCTAGTCAGTGCAGTTCCTAAGGAAAAGATCTAAGCACGAAGGAGAAGACATTTTACTACGTCTGTTGTGTAAGCTGAATGTGTCCCCCAAAGTTTGTGTGTTGTAAATCTAGCTCCTCAAGGAGGCAGGAGAGGGAGGTGAAGCCTCCGAAAAGCTGTCTGGGTCGCAGGAGTAGGGCCGGCGTGGATGGATGATTACCTCGCTCACAGGGATGGGTTAGCTGGTGAGAGGGTTTAGCTTCGCTTTCTCTTTCACAACGGTCAGCATTCGCTTCTACCTCCCACAGGAACTGAAGAGGCCCACAGCCTTCACTAGAAGCCAAACCGATAGCAAAACCAGGCTCTTGGACTTTCCGGCCTTCAAAAATAAGAACAAAAGGAGATCTCTTTTCATTGTAAATTACTTAGTCTCAGGTATTTTATTATAGCAACGGAGCACAGACTAAGATAATCCGGTTAGGTATTTCAAAGGGTGATTCCTAGTCCTTGCTGCTCAACCAGAAAGCCATGCCAATTCTTGTACCACAAGCAGGAAAAATCTAGAGTCACAGTAGGATGCAGATTACATTTCTACTTTTCCTTCCTGTACTGGGAACCTTACAGGGAATTTCTTTTTACTGTGCCCACACACACACACACACACACACACACACACACACATGCACGCACAATTATTTAAATCAACACCAAATGAGATAGAATTTTGTGTTTCTGAACTCTTTCCCAACATAACAGTCATTCTATATTTGGTGGAAAAGCCTCAGAAAGCTGTTTCTTTCTCTTCTGTTGGTCCCAGTGTGGAATGCTAAGACCATATCTCTCGCTCAACAATAAATAAAAATGTGCACCATTTAATGACCAATCATGGTAGCCATCTTATTTCAGATTCCTGTTCTAATTACCTACTTATTTTTGAGTCTTCTAAACTAAATGAGCCCTTATGGCAAACCTGAAATCTTTTTTGGCAGTGGCAAGATAAAATTAAGTCTAACTACATAAAAGAAGGAGACTGCAGAAGATTATTGGGAAGTCAGAGCTGGAAAAATGTCAGAAGTCATCTAATATAATCTTCAACTGGATTTATAGATCCTTTCTAAAAACTCTTCAAGTTTGTGGAGGGTAAAGGTCCCTGTCATGTACTTTATTTTGTGTGCTCCCACAGAGCATCAGGTTCACAGACCTACACACAATGGATTCTCAATAAATATTTCTGACAATTGTTGAAACATATAATACATAACCCTGTGGGACCCAACCTTCAGTGCCTACTGGCAAGTATAAATTATTTCCTATGCTGAGTGTCCACCTTTATAGGCTCTGAATAAAGCACATTGATGCTGAAACCAGAAGTGGAAGTGCTTCCTCAGAATTTACTGGAGCACAGAGGGTGTGTGTCAAGGACAGTAATGTTACTTTAATGCAGTAGTCTGGGTGTTAATATGATATATTTCTGCTATTAAACCTTTAGAGGTTTTAGGAGAAAAGATTTTAGCATTGGATAGAAGACATTTTACTGCATCTGGCATGGCATTTCCAGAGATATTCCCCAGAAATTCCTTCAATCCACCCATGAAAACATAGAGGAAAAGATTTTGGTATTTTTTTTTTCTAATCCCGTTACTAAGACATTTCATGTAAGGCTAAACTCAGCTGTTTCTGGATTAACTATTGAACAACAAAATGTATAGCAAAGTGGGAAAATAGATGACAAGTAGTGGGGGGGCTTTAAAAAGATAAAATGGAAACCAGAGATTAGATTCTGGTTATAAAATATTAAATATTCTCAAGCCCATGTATAATCATTGTTCCACAAAATGGCACAAGCCAAGGTGTTGCGGTTTGTGTCCGTATGTCCCCCCAAAGCCTCATGCAGTTCTTTGGTGGCTTTTAGAGTTTATGACTGATCCATGATCCAATGCTGGGACTATGGGTGTGAGAGCTATACCCTAGGGGGAAAAGTTTGTATATGTAAGGGAGAAAAAGAGGCTGCCTGTTTCCTTCCTGTGGCCATTCTTCCTTTTTGCTGGTTGTTTTTGCTGTGCTCTGCTGCCCTCTTCCATGTGCCACTCTGCCTCAAAACCAGCCAAGTATGGACTGAATCCTCCACAAACTGTAAGCTAAATAAACCTTTCCTTCCTTCATTTTGGGCTTTGGGTATTTAGTCTCAGCAACAAGAAAAAAGTAACCAAGACAAAATTTGCTACCAGTGGAGTGGGGTTGTTTCTGTGATTATACCTGACAATGTGGTTCAAGAGCCTTTGGAAATGGCTTGTGGGGAGAGTTTGGAAAGGTTCAGAGATGTCGCCTGAAAGGGATGCGCTGGAACACCTTTGGCTGTTCTGTATGGGAGATTCTGGTCAGAATTCGGAGGACCAGAAGGCCAGTGAAAATCCTGCCGGTAAGGACCGGGTTTGGAAAGTTTCTGTTGGAAAGAAGGACTTGCATTGGCTGTTGGACTCCAAATGATGTATGTTATGGCTTGGCAGAAAGTTTGTCTGCATTTTGCTCATGTCCAGAGAGTTTGCCTAAGACTGAGATTAAGGGCGGCAGCAAACTTATCAACCTGGCAAAAGAAATTTCAAGGCAGTCGAATGTTGGGGCAGTGGCATGGCTATTGTTGGGGGCTTTTAGCCAGATTTATATTGACAATCAAGAGGAAAGAGCCCAGCAGGATGATTTAAAATGTTGTGAGTTTGGCCAAAAAGGAAGCTCCAGTAAAGCTGTGGACTGCAGAGATAAGGCCGAGGAGATCTCTATTGCTGAGAAGGAACAAAAAAATAGAATAGATGACCTGAGGGCATCACAAGCAGCAAGTCTCCACTGTTTGCAGCCTCAAAACTGCAAAAGTGAAAGACCTTGCCTTGAGAAGGAAGCCAAAGAGTGCCATGTTCCAGAATGGTGGCGGCGGCCACACCAGGTTCCAGAACGGAGGCAGCATAGAGAATTTGTTCCTCAGCATTGGATTCAGTGTGCCCAGTGATCCAAGTACTCAACCCCTATGGCCAAGAGAGAGGAAAGCTTGGCTACTGCTCCAGGTGGCAGCAGATCTTGGCATCATCCATGTGGCCCTGGCTTTAGGTGCAAGGAAAATGCAAGAGTTCTGAGGTTAAAGAGGCTTCCACCCAGATTTCAGAAGGCCTGGGAGGCCAGGCAGCGTGCTCCTGAGAGGGCAGTGTGTGAAGCTGTGAGGTGAAGCAAAAAGTGCCCTGGAGACCTCAGAAGTTTAGAAAAGACAGGACCATGGATCATCTAAGGAAAGCTGCAAAGAGTAAGCAAAGCGAGCCTAGGGGAGAAGCCGTGGGAGCTGTAACCACCAGAAGTGCCATAGGGGTGGACTCATGCAAGCCCTTTGGAGCTCATAATGTACAACATGTTGTTTCAGATGCTGGATTTAAAACTGCAGGACATAATGTTAGCCCAGCTAGATTTTGGACTTGCTTTGGTCCCAGTGCTCTGTATCCCTGTGTTTATACCTTTTGTAATGGTAATGTATATTTTGTGTCATTGAATGTTGAAAGTGTTTAACTTTTCATTTATACAGGGGCTCACAGCTAAGAGTTTGCCTTACATTTCAGAGGAGACTTGGCACTTGGACTTTTTAGCAGTACTATAACTGTTAGAACCTTGGCAACTCTTGCAGATGGTCTAAATGCTATTTGTATAAAGGGATGTGCATGAGTCTTTGGGGGTCAGGGGTGCAATGTTATGGTTTGTGTCTGTATGTCCCCCCAAATCCTCATGCAGTTCTTTGGTGGCTTTTAGAGCTTATAACTGATCCATGATCTAATGCTGGGACTATGGGTGTGAGAGCTATACCTGCCCTATGGCAGATAGTTTGCTGGGATTATGGGTGTGAGAGCTATACCCTAGTGGGAATAGTTTGTATATGTAAGGGAGAAAAAGAGGCTGCCTGTTTCCTTCCTGTGGCCATTCTTCCCTTTTGCTGGTTGTTTTGGCCGTGCTCTGCTGCCCTAAGTAGTTTGCCCTCTTCCATGTGCCACTCTGCCTCAAAACCAGCCAAGTATGGACTAAAACCTCCACAAACTGTAAGCTGAATAAACCTTCCTTCCTTCATTTTGGGCGTTGGATATTTTGTCTCAGCAACGAGAAAAAAGTAACCAAGACACGAGGCTAAAAAGGAAATGTTACACAAGCCCTCGGCCATAGATTTCACTTGCTAATTTCCAAGTGTAGTAAACTGAGGCATACACATTAAAGAGACTATGCACTGCCAGTGACAACCGAAGTTGCCTCTTAAATCCCATGGACAAAACCAGAGCACACAGAAAACAAAAATCTCATCAGAGCAATATTTGCACATCTAATGCGCTTAGTACAAAGTCAACACTTAATAGCTTTTTAATCGAATTAGTCCACTATTCACTTTATTCATTACCACCAAGTTATGTTGCTTCTATGTGTTCACTGTTCCAGTGAAAATGGTAAAATGATACACTGGAATCTCATTCTGATGTTTTCAAGATACAGATGAAGGACTCTACAATAGATTTAGATGTATGAATAATTTGCAGCTCTCTTGCTAGTAAAAAGGATCATAGAAGGGTGGCTTATTCCACATGTCCAGAAGGAGACAGACACTTGTTTTCTGGGTGAAATTGGGAGAGTTTAATTATTGTCAGCTCCAGTGTACTCATCTGGAAAATACAAAAGTAGTGCTGAGGCAGAGGTTTGTTGTAAGGGCTAAAATATAAACCTGATAAAGGTTTTATGTTTTATTGTGTTGTTCAGTCAATTTCTGAGTATAACATATACTAACTAGTTGCATTACTATTATTAAAGTTTAACTGTAATATCTTTTTGAACTATAAACTTAATATGGTTGTGTATGGATGCTTATTATTGCTTTTGTAGTTACTCAATAATTTTGAAGCAATTTAACCTTGATCTAGATGCGAGACTTAAAAATATTAAATCACTGGACATATACTTCAGCGGTAGAGAATGTGATTAATAGTCATAGGAACACGGTCTCAATCTATAGTGCGCACCCACAAATAATAATAATAATGATATTAATAAGAAGAACAACAATGACAAGTACAAATGCAGCAACATCACCTTGCGGTTGGCTGCAGTCATTTCTCAGTCTCACAAAGGTAGGTTTGTCTCACAGAATGAGTATTTTCCAGTGATTACTCTGTGTAACGTTAGATATTCAGAGAAAATGTATGACCCAAGATCTGCCACATCCACCTTCTTTTGTGATCTCAATTTCTTCTTTTATACATGGAATATATATAATGTGTGGTCCACAAACCACATAAGGAAGTTTTGAGAAGCGAAGCAAAACAACCACATAAAGTCACTGAAAATATAAAATCCTCCCCATGTAAATTTGTATATTAATCAAAATAAACTGCTAATATGTAGAACTTGAATATATTATAAATATTTTTATACAAATTAGATGATTCACAGACTGCTTTCATTGCTTTTATTTTTATTCCCTTAATCAACATGTCTTTTAATGATCAATTAGTGCATGGAATGAAAGATCGTTCTGGCCATTTTTACGTGCAATGAAGAATTTAAGGCAAATAAAATAGCTGTAAGAAAAAGACAATTTTAAACACTATATAATCACAAAATGGATGACATGGACTACACATAGATGTAGCAAGGTATGCAGCCTATATTACACAGCATGATCCCTTTTAAGGAGGCACATTCCCACAGAAGACTCTCTAGAAGAATATAGGCCAAATGTCAAAAGTGATTACTTTTAGGGTTGGGATTACGGAGACTTTTATTATGCACACCCAAAATAGCCAGATTTCTTTTTCCTGCTATTATAAGCAGGAAAATTGTGTGAAATGCAAGCTTCATAAATGTAATTGTAAGAACTTTTTTTTTTTTGTGGTACTGGGAATCGAACTCAGGACCCTGCGCTTGCTAGGCAAGCGCTTATTCCACTGAGCTATATCCCCAGCCCCAGTTGTAAGAACTTTTACAACTTCAGGTCCTATCTTTCAAAGATGCCTCTATTGTATAAAATGAGAGTAGCCTGGCCTGTCTCTTTTAGGCAAAGTGAGTTATGGATCTCTAGCCTAGCTGTGAACTGCATCATTCTGGAGATAATCTGAAAACAAAATTCTCCAGACTCTGCTGGAACCATCAGTTGGAATGGCTCCTAGTTACCAAGGTAGATTCCTTGCAAATTAGACAAAAAAAAAAACCCTCTGAGCTCCTTTCTTTAATCAGGAATGCTCTACTTTGCCTATTAAAATGCACATGAAATAATATGAGATTATATTCAGAGTTCAGGTGAATCATAATCTTTTATTTTACAGCTCCCAGAAATTAAAACAATGCTTTCAGTGTTCTCACAATTAATTCCATAAAGATTCCATAAAAAGTGAGCTTTTTTTCCTACATTGAAGGGAAAGCATTTTTTAAATGAAGTTTTAAAATCTGAGCACAAATCAAACTTACTTTTAAGATATCCATGATGCTCAGTAAGTCAGACTGTCTGCTCACTAAATGCTGCTGAAAATGTCGTGGGCCCACTTACGTTGTTACAAGAACTAAGGGTGTCATTGGCCTTTAAGGACACAGATCAAGGCTATTGCAAACACTAGCAAACAGTCCAACATGATGATTATTTTTCCTACAAAATGCCAATGGCACCCTTCTAATTATTGTTTAAAAAATAACTTCACTTTATTGCTATGTTCCACAGATTTTCCCAAATATCAGGCCACTTTTTACTTTATGAGAATTGTAGAAATGTTATCTATGTAGAGCTGAAATTCTCAGAGCTGAAGCTATCCTGATGCAGATTCTGCTTCTGATATTATACTGCTGGTAAAGAGAAGACAGGTGGAAGAAAAAGAAGAAGAAAGGGAAGAAGGGAAGGCAGGAAGGAGGAAGGAAGGAAGGAAGGAAGGAAGGAAGGAAGGAAGGAAGGAAGGAAGGAAGGAAGGAAGGAAGGGAGGGAGGGAGGGAGGGAGGGAGGGAGGAGTGAGCAGCAAGAGCAGTCCTTGTCTTCTCCTTAAACTCTTTTGGGATATCTTTTTCTGATGAAAAATTTATTGACCTTCTTCATCTCCAATTTCAATATTACCTAGGTAAATGGCTTAATGTTCTAGGAATGCTTAAAAGGAGAAATAAGGGGGACACCTGACCGAAACTATCTAAATTTCTTTCTGAAATGAATATTAATTTTCCTTGTACTCAAGAAAAGCCATATTTCTGAGCTGCCCAATACCTTGCCTTCACCCTTGTGTTTTTAAATGTTTCTCACTTAAACATAAGCAGTTAAAATCTATGCAATAAACACTGAGAGGGAACTTGCTGGGGTCATATGAATTTAGCACACACCTTGATTTTGATATCTTTCATTTCCCACTTCTTATGAAATATATGAAAATCTCATTCCCAGCAGTACCACACTGCCTTGAAAACAACAATTATATAATGAAAATTTTCCTGATTGAAATGGAGCCAGACTCAAAGATTCCAAAGACAAGGCACCATTAGAAAAATCTATGTAGAGCTGAAACATCTTAGAGCAGAAACTATCCTGATACAGATTCTGTTTCTGATATTACACTACTGGTAAAGAAAAAGACACATTTTACACAAACTATTAATGTTGAATATTTGCCATTGTAAGCTAAGTTAGTAGCTATATCTTCTTTGGTAGGTAGGGTAAGTTACTTTAAAAATTAAAATAATAATTATTTGCTCCTAATCAAATTCACTGTCAAATACACATTTAAGTTGTATAGGCGCCACTTGGATATATATATATATATATATATATATATATATATATATATGTTCTGCTGCCTTGCTAAAATTACATGCTAAGCAATGCATCATTGATTTCAGGCTTTATTGCCAATCCAGTCATAAATATCTCTTCATCTCACCCTACTGGTCTTACCTTGCTTCAACCTGCTGAGTATTCCCTGCAATCTGTTTTATTTATCACGTACAATCGGCACATGAGATTGCTGATTAGTTTATGCATTAATTGCTTTTCCATCTGCATTCCCATTTAGAGAAGCAGGTACAGCACTGGCAGCTAATTAAGACTGGAGAAGGTCCATTACCTCTCTCGTACTTGGTTATCTTTTTGATCCACATGTTCTTTGTGGCCAAATACATGTGGGAGAGCCACACCTTCCGAATGGGTTTATTACATCTTGGTCAAACAACCCATCGCTTTGATTCTGTCCTAGTATACATAAAGAGGTGATTGTTATGCACAGAGAGGTACATATCTTCAGAGAGAGGTATGAATATGAATATAAATATCATGAAGTAAAGCCCTAGACTATAAACAATATATGTAATGAACTATAAAATTGTGTTATGTATTTGTTTTAATAGTTTGAGCAAACACATGCTCACAACGATACTGAATTAATGCATAGGTTTGGAGTCTTGAAAAAAAAATTGGAGTGACAGCCTCTGTTTCTCATGATCTAAAACTGAGATGTCCACCTTTCTCAAAAGCGATGTGCAAGGATTTTGTGAAGTACATGTGTATGTATGTCTGTATGTGTGTTTGTAAAAGCAAAACAAGCGGAAATAAATTGGTTTTTAGAAATTCATAAATATTTCCCTTGAAAAGTAAAAGCGGGAGTGCATAATCGTTGTAAGCACTGTAGTGAGAACGTGGCAAGCTGTCATCTGGGGCAGAATTAGGGGAAAAGTAAATGGGGCCAGAGACGGTGACAGAGACAGATTTACAAATTGTGAAGAAAAGTTCTCCTCGCTCCTCTTCTGCTCACATACATCAGAGTGGCAGCTGCTTGGATACGACGTGCAGCTTCGGGAAACTTCCCTGACTTCCGTAATACAATGGCAGATAAGCAGGCAGATCCGCGGATACAGGTCGGGGAATGCCCACGCCAGTGTTTGCGCCTCCGTGAGCAGGCTGTCAGAACTGCACTGGCCAGAACCCACAGGAATCACCCTGCCCTCTGACAAATTCTCATGTCTTGACCAAAGGCTCAGAGGACGGTCCCTCCAGGAGGTCCATCGGTGCCCCCGAGAGGAGGACAGAGGACAGCTTTAGTGATCAGAACCATTAGTGAGGGCTCACGGGGAAGGATCAGAAGGATTCGAAGGAAGCAGGCAACACTTCTAGACTGCTCTCTGTCTCCAGGGTGAGGTCTGAAGCGAGGTTAGCAAAGTCCTGGAAGCTGCCAAGAGGTGAGACTGGTTGGCCACCCGCAAGCCCTTTGTGGGTGACTGCAGGCAGGTCTGGAGGATCCGGTGGGAGGAAGGGGCAGACCCTGGGAGAGCGGCGGCTGCGGCACTGCCAACTGAACGCCAAAGCTGTGTGCCCTGGGGAGAAGTATTTCCTCATAACCTGGCGGTCAGTTCCAACCGCGTCTGTCACATCTGTCTTTCTCCCCAGCGTGATGTCGCAGTAGGATTGTTTATTTCTATTCCATCTCTACTGTGTGTATATTTTCTTATTCCATCCAAACAAATTTTCATCACTGTTTCACTTCAAGATTTTTGGTCTGTAATATACAGATACAGATGTAGATATATAGATAATAGATGTATATATATGTAGGTAGTGTACACTGTGCATGTGTAAACTATACCTTATGTAGTTTTAATTTACAAAATAGGAAATTAAGTCATTGACATATTTTGGGGTTTACATTTTTATATTTAGCAATCTTAGATCACTTTTTGTCCATATTGTGGTTACTTTTAATGGCTGTGTAATATTTAAAAATAATTTTAAGCAGTTTTGTGCATTATATTTTTCCCACTGGCTTACTGTTTTAAATGAATGTAATACATATATTTAAACATGCAACACCCACACATATCTTTCAACACTCTAGCAAGTGGCTAAGAAGGCCAGCATCTTGCTATGTTTATCATATAATTATTTGCTTATTGTATCAAACATTTCCCTTTTATATTTCACTGACTAAAACTGAATTTCAAAGGAAGGATTGGATATTCTCTTTATTACTTGAGTAGTAGGAAAATACAAATTTTCAAGTAAAAGAACCTGAGGTCAAATGCAGAAAGTCTGCTTAAGTGGTTTGTCTTCCCCTGGCCACCATCCAGAGGGAAGCTCATCGTTCACAACCAGTGCTAAGCTCAACACATTCCAGCCTTGATCTGATATTGACTCATGCTACTAATTTAGTTCCTGCATTGCAATGTGGCCTTGGTACAAATTGACTGTATATGACAGGAAATCACAGTATAAAATAAGAACAGAAAAGTGAATTGTTTTGGTAATGAAATATTTCAATTATTTCCAATGTATATTTTATTTAGTGTACAATTTGTATGAAGTGTCACATTAACTTAGGAGATGCTGTAGAGTTCTCAAGCCAAGGATATGTCATAAACTTCTGTTCAAAAATTCCTCTGCAAAACTCTTGGTCGTGATTTTCTTGGAGTCATTTTGGCTTTGGATTTGTTCTTCCTACTTCTATTTGTGGATTTATAACAAAGAACCTAAAGCACCCTGGCGATAAACAGTAGGTGCCTTTGAAGCACGTTTTGATTAAACAGAATCTTCCTCTTTCCAGAGTTAAAAATTCTTCCCCCATAGATCTTATGATTGAAAAAAATTATGGTCAGGTACTTTCCATTGCACTAACTCCTCACCTTTTATTCAAATTTCATTTAAAACACATTGGAGCATGTAACTTTTATTTTGTATTGATCTTAAAAATATTTTCATTTCATTGATGACTGGAGACTTTTAAAATTTGATCTACGTATATTGAGCAAATTATAAAATGTTGCAAATAAAATTTATCCCTGCTTATTGCTTTGGAATTTAATGTGTCTGCTGTATGAATCTGTAAAGATGTAGGATTTCCTTCAAGACTTTCTTTTCTTTGACTTTTGTACATTGATCTGTTATCCCCTTTAAATATTAGATGACCCACTGAGATGGTTAGCCAGATATCCACTGAATTTAACAGATCTCCTTATCATTAAGTATATTGATAAGGTGGATGGATATCACAGAGGAATACATGTAGTCTAAAATGTTATAGATTCATTATGAAAAGTCTTAAGCTAAGAATAATTCAAGGTAAATACTAAAACCCAGGCATATATTAAAGTTATGCAAGTGTAAAGTTATTACAGTTGAACAAAACAAGAAGAGGCTATGAACTGACAGAACACATGAGGGGCCATGGTTTTCTTGAGCTATTCCTTGAGGTAAACAAAATGTACAAGGGATCTGTATGTGAAAAACCTGGGAAATAAGTTGAAATATATTGAGTAAAGTGAAGGAATTCATACAGGACTTTAATGAGAAAGGCGTATCTCTGCGAAGGACTCTCTAGCTATGTGACATTAAAAAATCTTTTTAACATTTTTAATCTCAATGCTTTAGTGTGAAAGTGGAGATTTGAAACACATACGTGGTTATGGAGCACTTATACCCTGCTAGTGGGAGCATAAATTAGCATAACCACTTTAGAAAACCATTTGGTGGGGAAAGAAAGGAATATACACACCATGTGAGCCATCAACTCTCCTTCTAGGTATATGCTCAAAGCTAATACTTCTATATGATTACAAAGAATATTTCTGATATACAGGAGTATTTGTAACAGTAGTATTAGTTAATAGTGAAACACTGGAAAAAATATGCAGAACAGGCAACTCAAGTGCAGTGGATTCATCCCATGGAATACTACACAGTGAGAATGAATTAACTATATATAAACCACAGCATTTCAAATTATGCATTAACCTCAAGACATTAAAAAAAGCCAGATGCAAACGTTGAGACTATGTGAAGCCGTTTATGCAGACTTCCAACGTGGAGAAAAATATACTCGCAGCAGTTGGCAATGGGGATTGAGGTTTGCCTGAGGAGTCTGAATTCTGGGTACCTCTGTCTGGGCTTCAGCAGTGTTCTTAGGTTCTGATAATGTTCTGTTGCTTGCTCTGAGTGCCAATCACATGTGTGTGTTCACTTTGCAAAAAATCATTAAACTACTCTTATGATTATACGCTCTTCAATTTGCATACCACTCCAGTAAAATTTGCATTATAGATTTTTTTCTATGTAATTCTTCTGGCAATTTGTAGCAAGTATTTATTTCCCATTATTATTTTTCTGTCTAGGATGTATTGGAGGACAGGATCAGTTAACAGAAAACAGATTGGTAGATCAGTATGCTTAGACAATTTATCCCCAAAGGGAAAGAAGAAGAATTATATTTATACGAAACCCTGCTCCAAATGTGTAAAACAGGTTTACTAGTACTTTTGTAATAGGTTAAATCTGCAAACCACAAAAATAACCTTGATGTTTCTCAGAGAATGAATATTTAAACAAAGGATGGCATAGCCACACCATAGAATATTATCCTGCAAAGAAAAAGATTTTATATTCAATAATGCAGATGACTTTTAAGGGAATTATATGCTAAGCGGGGTTTTATAAAGCCAGTCTCAACGTGTTGCAGAATATATGAATCTATTCTATACCATATTTAAATATTATCAAAATAGAGAACAGAGTATTGGTTGCCAAGTGTTAGAAATAGGCGTGAGAGAGTCAAAAGCAATGTGAACATGGTAATAAAAGGGCAGGAAACATGTGGCCATGGTGAAGGGTACTGTGAAATTCCGCATGTGATACAATTGCATAAAACAACACACACACACACACACACACACACACACAGAGGCAGGCAGTTCAGACTCGGGAATTCTGAATAACATCATTGAATTGTGTTAAGGTTGATATTTTATGATATAATCTTGCAAGATGTTATAATTGTAAAAGCTGGGTAAAACGATATTTGGAATCTTTCTCTGTAATCTCTTATAATGGAAGGTGGATTGGCAATGTTTTCAAGATACAAGCTTTAATTAAAGTTTTGGATAACAAGGAGGTGATCCAGAACTTGTTAATGTACTACTGTTGTGAGACAAATAAATAAATAACTAGTTCCAAGTGGCCATCATCTCTCACTTAATCAAAGTCTATAAGAAGATGTGACCAACATAGGCATTATCATAAATGCAACCAAGATTTAAAGACTGTATGGCAATTAATGTTTTTTAAGTTATACTCCTGTGCTATTAACAAACCTAAAGGACATGTGTTTGTGTGTGAGTGTGGGGTGGGGAGCTGTGATAACACTGGAAAATCTGTTTGAGCGATGACGGTCCTATCCCAAGGCTTGAATACATGGTCCAGGGAGCGCAAATATGTTCAGGCGCACAGCAATCATATTCTTTGAGTTTAAAAAATGCTTTATGTTACAAATTATCAAGTGTACTTAGGGCTAGGATATAGCTCAGGGGCACAGCACTTGCCTGGCAAGTGTGAGGTCTTGAGATTGATTCCCAGTACCAAAAAACAACAACAAAAATTAAATAAAATTTAAAAGTACTTATAGAGGATCTGGGAAATCAGAATCATAAGAGCAAGCATATTTAAATTTTCCTGATAAAAACTTTTATTTTTTGTACATATATTGTGTTTTGTAATCATCGTAGGTATATATATATATATATTTCTATTATTAACATTTTTTCTCAATAACATTGATTTTTGAAAGTTATTTGAGATATATACATAATACATAATCTTCTATAAATATCCTATTGGCCAGTTCCACATTTTTGGTATGAAGGATTAACCAGCTGGAATTAAGGGTACTAATTTGTTTTCAAAAATAATGTTCCCAATTATTTAAGTGTAGGTCATGCATGCTAACTTTTTCCCAAGGTGCAGCATGGAGAGGGGGGTAAATGCACAAAAGCACTGACAAGCACTGCCTCAGAGAGGAGGTAAGGGAGGCCGGAGCAGCAGCTAGTCTTGTTGGTAGCATGTGCCCTCACATAATAGCACCCCACTCCTGTGGTCTTCTTCCAAAAGCCAATAAACCCTGTATAATCCTTACCAAAACCTCACACAAATCCCAAGTGCAGTTTATTCTGCAACATACTTGACGAGTGCTTCTTAAAACTGTCAGGGTCAGGCAAAAGCAAGGAAGTCTGAAAGCTATCAGAGCTCAGAGGAGACTCAAGAGATGTGAAATCTAAATGTAGCAGGGTGTTCTGGATGTGATCCTGGAACAGAACAAGGACAGTAGGCAAAACTCAGGCAATCTGAATAAATTTCCATGCAATTGAATAAATTGTCATACAAAATTAATGCAAAATGTACCACAAATTATTAATGTAAAATGTTCAAAATAGGAGAATTAGTGAGGAATATATGGGAACTCTGTACTAACTATCTTAAATGTTTTTCTGTAAGTGTAAATAAAATTCATTTAAAATATAATGTGAAGACTTTTTTAAACTAAATGCTTCCAGATTTTCATTTTCTTCATAGAAACACTAGGAAGAGTATAACTGTTTCTTGAACTTTACCATTCTTGCATAATTTTTCAAAAGTTTGAACTTTCTGGACTTATGGTTCAACATGAATTACATCGATCCTTTCATTATCACCCCTACAGCGTGTGCTTACTTTGGAAATAACAACAAAAATTACTCTGATCTATTTCTTTGATAAAAGAAATGGTGTCTCAGAGTGGGGAGGGACATGAATGGAATAGGAAGAAAAAAGAATTATGTGCAATATATAGGTATGCTAATTCCTCATGAGGGGTGGAATAATCACATACCACCCACATGTAGTAATAAAATAATACAAACCGGAAAAAGATGAGTCTGCTCTTTTCAAAGGAATAATGTATTGAAATACTTCTTAGATATTCATATTTGATAATCTGAAAATGGTTTCATTTCCCATGGTTTTATTTTTTAGTCATTCTAAAAATATTCAGACTACTGATTTGTTAATTTACTTGTTCCAAAATACTTCTTATTTCATTTCTAATTGCATTTGTGGAACTTTCTGAATTACCATAGTCTAAAATTTGGATTTATGATAATTTATAGTTTTCTTTTGTGACTTCTAATTATACAGCTATACTTCATTATTAAATCAGATATCTTTACTTTTTTCTAATTATTTTGATTTCAGTTAGTATAATTTCTATGCAATTTGTTTGTATTTGCATAAGTTTTGTAAAACTTTTCATTGAAGGAGTTAGTGACATTGAGAGTTTTATTTTTAAGTAATGTTTAGTTTTCCTACTGAATTCACCTCCTGATTTATTGCATAGAAATTTCACATTTTTTTATCTACTTAGAGAATATCTCATTCTTTAAATCTGTGTATTTTTGTTCCAATATTACAATCCCTTAATTTTAATACTTTCATTATAAATGTGTATAAGCAATAATAAATCATGTAGCTGAGTACACCTTAGTTGTTATATTTAAAACTATTTCTTTACAATTTTTGATATTTATTTTTCTAAATGAGTCATAAATTCCAATTTCAAGTTCAAAAAAAATCACACTATGATTTTTACTAGATTTGCATAAAATCTAAAAAGGGAAGAAATGCTTTATCACATTCAATTTTCCCATCTGTGGTCTTGATATGTCTCTACATTTTTAGGTCTTCTTTTGCATTTCTCAATAAAAATATTCAGATTAGTCCAGTTCACAAAAGCCCTTGTTCAGATTCCTCCCAAGCATTTTTGTTGCTGTACCGGTTCTGAACAAATGTTCCACTTATGTATTATTGCTGATATAAGACACCTACCACGTTTTGTACTTTTATTATTTAAGTAGCTAAAACTGAATTTAAGTTTCAATTTCCACAGTTTGAACCTCTTGAGTTCTTTAGGGAGAAATTCTTATCATATACACACAATGATAATTTTGTGTTTTTCTTGTTATTAATTCAAGACATTACTTCCGTTCCCTCATTTGTCACATTGCTAGACAGGCCAAAATATGGAAGTTAGCATTTTTAATAGAATAATTCTACATATTTATTCTTAAAAATGATCCTGTATATTGATTTTAGGAATTGTATTGAAATATTATACGTATTTTTCTCCATTGTGGAAAGATGGTAAAACATGGGATACTGGTATTGAACAGGAAAGGACCTGCCCTAAAACTGCATCTTAATTGAGTACTGTCAAGGGGCTTATCATTCCTTCTATCACATTTAGCTCCTCAAAACCTTTTGACCCTTTCTGTGCTTTGGCCTTCCTGGGTTAGTTCCTGCACTTCCTGTGAGGCTAGACTGTGGATGGCCTTCTATAGAAAACTTTCATAGATAGACCTTCCCTCACCCACTCCAAGACTACAACACTTCCCACGTGGCCTGCAGGTCCTTATAAGTTGGTCTAACCCTTCAACACACAATTTGCATATTATTTACTTGTTCCTAAACCAGAACAGCTACCGCAGAATGGAACTGCATATTTTTCAAGTATATTTTCCTGGGACAACCACAGCGCTAAAAAACTGTTTTTAAACTGTTTCTAAAACAAAATATGATCTTGACATTGGTATCCTAGAATTATAAAGGTCGAACTAGAATTTTATCTTCCAGCTGTCATGTGTCTTTACATAATTTTAGTAACTATAAATTCTCACTCTGTGGATAGCTTGGATAGTTTGTGCCCCAAGTTATGGTATTTATAAAAGAAGTTTCTACTAGTTTAACACAATGTACTAAGAGTGCTGGAAATAGAATTGAGCTCTAATAAAAAAAAAACTATAAAGCAGACCTTATGAGTTTGATTTAATAGACATGAAACCTGGCTCCGAAGTTCTTGATGAGTGTGTTGGTTACTTTTCTCATTACCAAAATGAAATACATGACACCCAAAGTTAGAGGAAGGATTTATTAGATTCACAGTCTGGAGAGATTTCAGTTCACAGCTGGCTGGCTCCAAGGCAGGGCGGCCTGGCAGAAGAACATCACAGGGGACAAATAGTTCACAGGAGGCAGAAGGCAGTTGGCAGTAAAGCAGCAAGCACCAATAGTGACCCCCTTTGTGTCCCTTATATTATATCCAAGCTACCTGCTATTAGGGCAAAAAGCACACACCCAAGGTGAGGTACCCTGAATTCTATATAGAACACTGTCATATCAATCAGTGTGCTAATTTAGTAATCACACACCCTTGATCCAACATCACACACTTAATCCCAGCACCACACACACTAGATTCAGCCACCTCCGCAAATCCCCACCTACGACCATGTGAGGCTTTGAAGGGACATCTAGACACAAGCCACAGCAGTGAGTTAGAGACTTGCGAGTGGAACCCGGGACTTTAGTGAATTTGAAGCTGAGGAGTGTAACTGACCTGTTGTATATTCTTCCAGTGCACTAATAAAACAAAAATGTACTTCCAAACCAACGTCTGTGTCAGGTTGACTATAGAATCTAGGCCAGAACTAACTACCAGACTGAAGTCTAGAGAAAAGCTCTTGTGTTTTGGAATATAAAAGTGTGAAAGTCAGGTTCAAACTATTCATGGTAAAAATACACTTTGGCATTGCATAAAGATCATCATTTACTAGACTCTCAGAAAAACAGGTGTAATAAATTCCATGTTGAGGCTGATAACACTGACTTTCACTTATGAGGCTATTTTACCAATTTTCATTTTTTTCTTTTTTAAATACAATCAAGCACGTGCTTATCAAAATATACTTAATTGTGTTGCTTTACTAAAACTTTAATCAGAACTTCTTAGTAGACCTTTTAAAATTGTTCTTTCCACTGTGAGAGCTCACAGAATTGTCTGAGTAGAACTGATACACACCAGTAGAGCTTGGGACTTCTCATACATGCCAAAGAAGCACATCCTCATCCCTAACACATAACCAATCTGCTTCATGGCACAGTTACCACTAGGAATGACATTTTCTTATTTCAACTGATCTTCATATACTGATATCCTCAATTTGTCTCATTTTTTTTTCCTACATCCTTACTTTTTTTAGAATGAGATGGATTTTCTGCCAGCTGGTTGATTAATTTAAAAATCTTGCAATACCACTATTTGTCAAATTCTCTTCATGTTTCCATTTCTAATTTGCTGCTGAATATTTTCCCACTGACTCTTTGTAATATTTCCTAGGTTCTGATATTTGGTTCCAGTTTTACCTTCGTGTGTGACATTTTACCCGACCTAGTCTGTATAAAACATGAGCCCAGTACTGCTCTTGTGGCCATTTCCCATCATTTTCTCTCTAGTGTGTGATGTTCTTCTGTTTTACATGTGCTGCCTTCCTTACGCTTCATCACTGTCTTCTCCCTGTACCTAACTCCTGAGTTACGCATATTGACCAGGCAGAGAACCCTCATAGGTATGAGAAAGGCTTGTCGTGCTGAATCAGATTCATGTTCAGTCTTAGCAAGGAATGTCTCTCTCAGTGAAGTAACTGATCTTTTATCCTGGGAAAGCCAGGCATAGACAAGGGAAGATATATTTTACCATGTGCAAGGTTGGCATACGTAGAAAAGTCTTATGCCATCATTCGGGAGAGCTGTTCCATATATAAATTATAGGGAGGCAGTTTTCATTTGATAACAAAGAAACACAATATAAACTAGAAATAACAGAACGTACTGCCTCAGAAAACACAATTTGTTGTCACTGAATTTTCAGACCACTTGGGAAAACTACTTTTGAGAACTTTGAGTGAGTACAGAGTATGAGTTCATCTGAACAGCTTTTGCTTCCATGTGTCTGTGCTTCTCTTGTTTTCTCTCACTGCAGTTCAGCTCTCTCCATGTGATTGCTGCAAGCCCAAGCATAGCAATTCAGTGGGGAATGTCTCTTTCGGTCCACCTTGATGTTTCTTTCCAAGTAAGGCCCTTAGGGCCTGCATGGTTCTTGCGCTCACTACTTGAATTGCTCACTGTTGTCCAGCGGATGGGCTGGTGGAGGGTTGGCTGACACCACTTCGTGCCTGTGGCTGAGGAGGAAGGGCTGAGAGGATGACCAAGAGACTCCCAGAACCATGTGTCATGGAAAGAGGATGCCAGGCAGATGAAAACCACATAAATACAAAACCACGAGAGTGGTATCAATTGTACACAGATCTGGAAACTAGCGTTAAAAATAATTTCTCCTAAAGAATTAGACATTTAGTACAGCCCTGATAACTCAGAAACACTGCTGACATTTGACTGCACATGACTTCACCATGAGGAAGCACCCAGCAGAGTGAACACTCCCTTTGTGTATTGGAGGCAGTCACTGCCAGAAACATTTAATAATATTTGTCTCAAACAGTTTTGTCTGGGAATGAATTCCCATTTTTATTGTATTTAAATTCCTTTTAAAGCTGATTCCCAGTTTTCACCTCTTCCTGTGTCATATACATGCTGCACATGGGCACGCAATGCCAGTCCTCTCTAAGTCTATCAGTTTCAACTTTGTTCATACACACAAGGCCCAAGTAGAGGGGAAACATGCAAGATATTTGATTATTTTGGTTTTATCCACCAGAAAGCAGTGCTTTGCTTTCAAATTAACACATGATTAATCAAGCTATAGCACTATTTGTAAGAGTTTAGGCCTCTGGCTGACATTTAGTAGATTGAGAACTGGAAATGACTCAGGACCACAAAGCTTGACTTGGATGTCCCAGGGTCTCTGGTAAGTGGCCAGGTTGAAACAGGAAGTAAGTAGTTGAGGTAGCCAGAAAGAAAACTGTTTATTTTTACCTAGTTTCTTAACAGGCTTCTGAAAAGCAATATTTTTGAAGAAAGTTTCAATTAGCTCTTGGCAAGAAGTGCCAAAGTTTGTGTTTAAGAAATACAAGAGAGCTCCCAAATGTGTGAATAATTTCAAAGGTATCAAGGAAACATTAGCCATATGGAATGGGGGTGGATTACTTTATTTTTATTTTTATGGTTGATAATGGTGTCAGCAAAACGCAGGGAGGTTGTGAATATGAAAAGTCAGTTACACAAGAATCATGATTTGTTTTGGATCCAATTCTTAATATAACAAATTGTGAATCCATTAAAATATTATCTTTTATACTTGGCAATAGACAAGTACATAAAACATGTGGCATTCTTTTCCTTGTTCTTCATGGATAATTTTATATTACTGGGTTTGTTGGAAGCAGGGCCTGGATGAGGAGGCTGGACTGAGAATGATACACTGTACACAGATAAACATCATCATTTGTTTGTTTATTTATTAGCTTTAACGAAGTTCCAGCAACTAGTGTTTTATCATATAAAAAAGGCATAGATGCCATAGTAATACTTGTGATTTTGATGGGAAAAAAAATTTGTTGATTATTATTTTACAGGGTAAAATATAATCATCTAGGTTTCTTAATAAGCAATATTCTGGTACAACTATATATGTTAAAGTAGTAAACTCAATATCCTCTGGCACTATAAGATTCCCACAGGAACTTCAATGTTCTGTTTTTTTACAGCTTTGACCTTCTAAAGAGAGTCATACCAGAAATCCTGGAAATAGTTTGTCCCTTGATATTTTACTCTGATCTGGCCCCTGTTACCCACGGCCTCACCCCTCTATAGAAGGGCAACTTGGAGGTCTTTGGAGAGGCGGCTTTTGTATGGATCAGGACATACTCTGATCAAAGTTGCCAAATAGCATTTCAGTGGTGCTGGGACTGTATTCTACTGGAATGCATGTGAATAAAAGCTTGATTCACAGCCTCCAAAATGTGGAGGGCTCCAGAGAACAGTCTAGCTGAAATTAATTTAGGCAAATGGATGATGTATGACCCACAGCATAACACTTGTTATTGAACAGTGAAGATGAGATATCCTGTATGTTCCATGATCTTTTCTTTAGCTTGTTTCTTTACATGTGTTAAAGTTGTGAACCCCCCTAGTGTCAGCTTAGCAATGATAAAGTAGCTGTTGATAGGAAATTCCTGATAATTGGAAATAATTCCTATTTCACATTAACCAATAAATTACTACCAAATCCTGGAAACCTGTTCTAGTCAGAGTTCTTCAGTAGGAAGGAAACATTGGAGTGTATATACATTTTTACAAATATAAAAGGATTTATTTTAAGAAAGTGATATGTGATTTTGGAGATTCATAAGTCCTAAAATCTTCCAGACAAATTGCTAAGGTTGAGACCTAAGAGAGCTGTGTGTTGCATGACATATATTCTGTATTCTAGATTAACAGAATTCAGACCAAAGAAGAATTGTTTCAGTTCAAATTCCAAGATAGGCAAAAGCCAGTGTTTGAGATAAAAGAATTCGCCAGGAGGAATTCTCTGATACGCAGAGGAAGAGCAACTGTTCTGTTCTATTCAAGCCTTAAACTGATTGGATAAAACCCACTTGCAGTAGGATCAGAATATAGACTATATTTAGAATATAGACTTAAATGTTACACTCATCCAGAACACTCATACATCTAGAATTATGTTTTATCAAATATTCTGATACTCCACATCCCAGTTGACATACAAAATTAAGCATGACAATTCCTAGTGTTCTAGTATGAACACACACACACACACACACACACACACACACACACACACATACATTTTATGGTATTTATTATTTCTGTGCTATCTTTCTGTGAAGGTTATCCATATGCTTCTATGGCGTTTTAGTCTGTTCATGCCTAGTGGTGTATACTGTTGCATTTTTTGCAAATATAACAAAGTGCATCCCATTTCACTATTAATAAGCATGAGAGAAGTTTACCATTCATGCTGCCATATATTTTCTTGGTAACATGTGTATAGATTTCATATGTGTCTGTAGTTAGTGGAATTGCTGGGTTGTGGGATATACACCTGATCACCTCTAGAAGAGCCTCTGTATATAAGCCATCTGGACCAATTATACTTCCATATTGGATGATGTCATCCAGTGTCTAAGATTTTATTGCTCAATTCTTTTATAAAGAAAACATGTGCATAAGCATAATACCAAAGATTACAATAAAAATGATCTTTGTAAACTATCCATTTCTTATTCCTAGAGCCCTGAAATTCCAAAATGTACTAATGTACTTACTTGGCAGTTATTATACACTGACTTCATGTGCTTATGGAGAACTACGGCCGAATTTAGGCCCTTTGCCCTTCTTGACCATTATAGTTTGGATGGAGCTTGACCTCCAATGGTTCCTTGCTGGAGGCATTTTTGGCAGGACGAGATGCGGTGGGAGTCTAAGTTGGGCGCTTAGTGGAAGTCTTAGGGTCAATTATCACATGCCCAAAATGCCCTGAGCGGGATTGCGGGACTGCAGCCCTGCTGTGGCTTTCCGTGTTTCAACGCGATCTCTTGCTCACACACACACTCTGGTTGTAACATTACCTATCAGAACGCTCACCAGAGGCCAAGCCAGGGGGCACCCCTGAGCTTGAGCTCAGTTTCTAAAACTTAAAGTTAAATAAACCTCTTTTCTTTATGAAGTCACTAACTTCAACAATTTTATTATAGCAATAAAATTGAACTAATACACTAGCTAATTTACTGCAGTTATTTTTTTACAACTGCTGTAAGAATTCCAAATTTATATGTGTACTATTTTGTAACAAAACCTAGGAAATATGCAGAAGATAAAAGTGAGAAACGTTCTCTGAATTTTCTCAGTTACACGTATAACCTGCCATCCTTTTATTTTAGAGAAAAGAAAACCGAAAAACAATAAAGATGAAAACAAAACAGCACAAAACCAGTAAAAACAATACAGAATTTCAAAGTGAGATGATAGAAAATTAACAGTGGCTGTTAATTTGCATATTATCTTGCATGCAGTTGCTTAGATTACCTGTAAGAATACAAGGTTGATTAAACAAAGAGAACAAAAAAAATTTAAAAACCATTAGAAACAATACAGAGTATTACCAGATATAAGTGTGCAAAATTAGTGAAAAAAAAAAGATTTACACATTAACTACTGCTTTCAATAAACCAGTAGACACCAGCAGTACCATTACCTGCCTTCTATGAACCCTTAAAAGGCCAAATAATGTTTTGCTCCAAAATATACTTTTAGTTCCTTATCAGGGACTTTTATGATCTGATTGCTACCTCCAAGTTTTCCTTTCCTATTCTCATTCACAGGGACCACTTTGACTTCCAGAACCAGGCTAGTTCCCATTCTGGGCCTTAAACACAAACATTCTCCTGGCCCTTTCTTGCAAGGGTATATTTTGAGCCTCATTATAAAAGACAGAAAAGAAGCAGAGATGATGACCTACTCTCTGCTACCCCACAGGACAGTCCTGTTCTGAACTACCTCTCTCTTTCCTTGCAGGATTGTTCACTCCATTCTGCAATCTTCTTCTCTAAGGGAAGGGTTCCCCAGTCGCTCACATTTGGATAAGAGGGTCTCCCTTTGTGCTCCAATAACCATCTGTGCCTACGAACGTATCACATACATTTGCTTATTTATGCTCGTGCCATCCTTAGAGTTTAAATTATTTGCTGGTAAGATGTGACATCTTCACTGCAGATTTAAAATTGCTCCAAGAAAGTCATTCAGTATTTTGTAACATGGTTTTATTTTTCTAGGTGTTATTACTGAATATTATATAAATTATGCTTATTAGTTATGCTTAGCAATTATGCTTATTAATTGTCCTACCGCACTAGGGTATACAGGCTCTGTGATGACTGGAGGTCTGCTTGCTGGCACACCACTGTGCATTTTCCCAGCATTCATGAGTGAGCTGAACACATAGAAGACTCACACTGAATAATTTAAATGAATAAACAATGAGCAGCCATAGACTGAGTGAAATAATGCACTATAGAAATTTCACACTTGTACCCCTTACTTAGGGCACCTACACTTCTCCTTCTGCAGGTTCAGGTAGATTGCTGGTTTATGGGATTTGGTCCATTGTCTACTTTTTCTAAGGGAAATAGGCAGGTGATTTTGAACTTCAAAGATCATACTGAATGCTTATTTTTGTGAGTATGAGTATGAGAGTTTTGTTTGACATTAAAATGCTAATTATTAAATTAACTGTTTAAATGATAATGAGATTTTGTTTTAGTTTACTTGAGCCACCATGATACAATACCACTTAAACAAAAGAAACTTACTTTCTTGTAAATCTGGATGCTAGCCTCCCACATTAAGGTTCAACACTAGTGGCTTTTGGCAAGGGCTCTCACCCTGGCTTGCAGATAGCTACTTCGACATTCTCCTCTCATGGCCTTTCCCTAGGGAGTACCCATGGAAAGAAAGTAAGAGGTGTAATTCATAAGAACATTTCTCTTACTGGCATAGCCCTGCCTTTATAGCCTCATTTAACTTCTCCTTTTTTTGAATGTCATACCTTCAAATATGGTCATATAGGGCATTACAGATTATAGGCTGAGAGAATCTTCCCTCTGCTGAGGTTCAGTTTGAATCTCAGAAGCGAAACTGATAGTAGACTGCTAAGAAATATGAATCATATGACTTTTTCCATGCATAGGGGCATTGCAGGAAGGGAAGTATCCCATAAACCAGAAAGCCTTAGAAGGATATCTAATCAGCTTTGGAGAGAAGAGTGAAGTAGAGGCTATATGTAATTTTTTTTTAACCAAAAGTGTAAATATTTCCTAGGGAAATAAATAAGCTTACAGGACAGCAAATGATGTGGGTCAAAGTTCATTTGTTCTTTAATTGCTGGGTTTGACCCTCAATTTCTTTTTCTGTGGCATAAATTTAATCTTCCTTCATTGATAAAATACCAAAAGATAGAAGACAGTTATGTTCTTTTGGTGTACCAGTTCTCCAGGTGGATAAAGGAACTTCAGAGAAAAGCCTTTCCAACAATCCATTAATTTCCTTATACTTTATTTTAAAATAATCAGCATGTAAGGATGCCATATTTTAGAGTGACACCCTGTGGACTCATTTTGGGTTCAACAGAAGAATTTGGGTAGGACATACTTCATTCCACGATAGAAGGAAAATGACTAAAATCTTTCAACACTCCAGTCTTGGTGAAATCTTTCTTCCTTAAGATAGGTTTGTGTATTTCACATCAAGATCTTCTCTGAGGTACGTTTGAAGCATAGTTGGATGTGACAGCAACTCTTTCAATATCAAATTACTTGAAGTCTTACCACAAATCTATTTAATGCTCCAAGTTACTGAGTCCTGTGGAAGGCAGAATTTGTGGTCTTCAATGAAAGACAGAGATTTAAGGAGCTCTAGAGCGTTAGTCATTCCTACCACCCCAAGGGGAAGTGATGAAACAGACGTTTCTTGATGGTAAGGCTTAACTGATATTCCTGAATTTGCTTAGTAAGGCAGTGAAAGCTTCATAAACAATAATAAAGGAAAGAGAGCAGCACTATTAGTTTAGGTAGAATGCTGATATCATAATTTCCTTTAACACATTATGCAACCAAAATTTCACTTTGTAGTCAATAAACCAAGGCGAAAATCATTTTTGATCACTTTTTTCCTGAGGAAATAAGAACAAGAAAACAAGGAAAAAGTAATTCATCACATCTACCTTGAGCTGTCAGATTACCTTCTTACCAAGTTTTAGTAGAATTTTAATAAAGATTATTTTATATGAGTTATTGTGTTATATAAGGTGTTTAATTTATCAATTCAATTTTTCACTGGACTAATATTTTCCCTCCTGGATTTTGAATATAAGCACACATTGGAGATATCATGACAACTATAGAAAAGCAAATATTGCAGTAAAATGAGCCACATAATATTTTTAGTTTCCCAGTACATATAAAAGTTATGTTTATGCTGTATTGGAGACCATTAGTGTGCAACAATGTATGTCAATAAAAACAATATGCAGGACTTAGTTTAAAAATACTTTGATGTTAAAAAAATCTAGTGATCCTCTGCACCTTCCATGAATTGCAATATTTTTTTTTTTTTTTTTTTTTTTAAATTTTATTTTAAAGACAAAAGAATGGAGACATATGAACCAGAAAAGCCATAAACAATACAGAAAATACAAAGTTATACAGAATATAGTAGGGAATTAGAACTGGATGTTGTATTACATAGTTATCTTCACATTAGTTAACACAAAAACATTAAAGGAAATACCAAATTATAGAT